>JAKUAP010000042.1:0-101754 GCA_030563005.1 Komagataea qinlingensis
TCTGTATTCCATTGTGGTCGTAGAATATTTGAAAAACCAGGAAAAGTTCTGGGTGTGTTTGGTGCAATTCTGGTGCAACCTGGTTCTTCAAGCAACGTAAACTCAAAGAGGTAACCAATATCCTTATAGCTTGATATCTTATTGGAAGTTGGATCAATCTGTTTCATTGCTTCAAGAATAATATTGATCCATGTAGCATAGGTACCTGTTAAGAAACTGTTGAAATCTTCGAGTCTTTCTGAGTCCAGGATACTTTTTTTAAAGAGCTGGTTTTTCTCTTTTGAGATTGAGTTTGAGGTGAAGCAATTATGGATAGTTTCTAGTCTCTCCAGTAACACCAGATGGTCCTCTTTGATTTTGATCTTGACAAGGATGGGTGGGAATGTGGGGTTCTTTGACTCTTCATCTTTGTCACTACTGATACGAAAACTCCGAAAATTTTCCTGAGTATCAAATAATGTGTCGATGGGATCATTGAGTAAGCTGGAAGATTTAGGAAGAGGTTTATCTTCTGTTTGATTTGGGGGCGACTTTGATGGTGACTTTGGCGAAGACTTGGATCTCCCACGCCCGCTAAATCTCTGAAACCAAGTAGAGAATTTGAGCCTCTTCGATGCAGGCTTCCTGGATGACCCAGAGTCCGAATCTGATCCCATTTTTGGTGATTCTTCTTTTGAATTGTTCAATGTTTGAAGCAAGGGATGAGAATCAATACAATGAGAATCAATACAATGAGAATCAATACAATAAGAATTTCGCGAAACTGGTTTTGTGACATGTGGTTATGTGGTACAGTGTACATAACAATGCAGATAACAGTGCAAATAAGATTCTAGAAAGGAAGCATATGGAATATGCTAGAACATTGAAGATTGATCTAAGCGTGATTTGGAAGAATTTAAAAGGACGAGAAAGTAACCTCCTTGTGGAGCTTGTATAGTTGAATATAAGTAAGCGATTTCAATAGAGAAATATGGATATTGTATTAAGAGGAATATCGTGAATAGGTTGTCTACCTTACAACATAAACTCTATAATGGTCCACAGACTATAGTGTAGCACGCCGTACTGGCTCAGTGTCCTCGTGTTACTATCTAGAATCTATATTCTGCAGGAATCAGCCACCAGTCGGCCGTCTGCGTACTACATAATGTAGAGCATGAACCAAAAAGGTTCGTTTCAGTTACCCTACCTTCATCGCCTTATAATCATGTTTTAAGAAAAAATTGATTAAAAAGTTCATATAACTTCAATGTATGAATAACAGGCTATTGCCTATATTTTAAGCGATTCATACAAATCCTTTTAAAACAAATCTATAAGTATTATAATAAAAAACTAAAAAACATCATTAAAATCAAGTATTATTATGAAGGTATCATTAACTTATAACTTATAACCGTACATCATATGTGCATTTATGCAATTGCTGAAGTGGGTGGTAGAATAATGAATTCACAAGAGCATAATAGATTATAGATTGGGTGGTAGGTTGTAATTAGTCTATTGGAATAGTTACAACATCATGAAAAAGTTGCTCGAGCGTTCAGAGTTTACATGAGTAACTATAGAGTTAGAAAGTTTAAATTATTTGATAAAAATATGGAAATTTGTAGTCCCGTTTATAATTCTTCATGAACGTTGTCTTCTAAAGTAAAGTAGAAGTCTTGAAGAGTTTCAGCTGAGAAAGACTGGGCCCAGATTCCAGCCAATTTAGGATCTTGAGCAATTTCCTTCTCCAAGATTGCACGGAAATCACTATCTTTAGTGAAGTCAGTTGGCTGGCCATTACGAATGATGAACTCTTTCAATAGACGTAGATCTCCCCATTTTTCCCCAGCAAGACCGTAGTCATATAAGGTTTTGACATCATTCAAGACTTGACCATTGTTCTGGGAGATGAAGTCGATATCCAAACCTGTATTGTATGGGTTATCATAGAAGAGATCGACATGGGCAGTGGTGTTGTTGTTACCACTGGTTTTACCTTTGGAAATGTTGGTGATAATTTGACGGTATTCAATTCCATCTTCAGCATGAGCAATGGAGGAGGCTGCAAGGACCCCGGTGATGATGGAGGTGTTGAATCTCATGTTGTATTTGGTTATTTGTGAGTTATGCAATATCCAGGAAACAATATATTAATTTCAGAGAAATTGGCACCAATTTATAGTCATTGACACGGAGGTGCCTGTGGAGGCCAAATGACGCTTTCGTGTCAAAAATTACGAGAGAACAGTGCTGGGCAGAGCTCGAGAATGTTCTGAAAACATTGTCACCAACTTACGACTAATATATCCCATTCGTTTCAAATTCGATTTGTATACCCTCGTTGTTGTCATGATTCTTATGACTGCTTGCAACTTACTGAAAGTGAGACTGCAAACTTGAAAGGTGGAAGCAGCTGCCATCAGGAATGCAGTCGCAGTTGATTGGTTGGTAAGTGCGCATAGATAGCTGCAGGTGTATATTTGAGGTTGGAAAATCTTTCTGCAGGATGACGCACGGACAGAAGTTATAACGAGAACCTGTCACAAATATGCAGGTCGATCATGTCAATAACTATATGATTAAGCACATGACACATCTGTGAAATTTGAATATTCAAGCAAGTGGCAAAGTACGTTTGTCTAATCTTCGCCATAACAAATTCCAGTCGTCTCAAAAGTGTCAAGCACAAGGCTATTGACGAAGGAGAGGAAATCCTGTCAATTCTAACGTTTAGGACATTAAAGTTTAGGGCGAACTTTTGTGGACATTAAAGAACAGCCTGAAACCTTGGCTTATGCGATCTGCGCTGCATATTAAAAATATGGGAATCCAGAGTGAACTGTGTGACAACAATAAACACCTTGGTCCTTCAATACTTACTTTTAGCAGCTGTTGGAACAAGAATTACGGAATTTGAGTAGATTTGCGAGATTTGCGGTTTGCAAATGAAATTCAACAAAAAAGTACCACACTGTTAGTGAAAAATCTGAAAAAAAAGGAACAAAAAAAATACACAAGTTAAGCTCCACTGTTCATCAACTTACTTTTCATTATATACAATGACTTCCAATTACACATCATCGATGAACTCACCCAGCACATAAACATTACTCAAAAAGAACAAGACAGAAGCTCCTAATAATCCAGGTACGAAAACTTCTTTCCCCAAGAATTCCAATTCATAACCTTCGAATAACCAGCATGCCTGTGATCCAACCCATAATATCAAACAAATAACGCCTTTGGTCTTATCAATTGTAAGGAACTTGGAATCTGATAGATATAACGGTAAAAAGATCAAAAACCAAATAAAGTATTGTGAAGTGATGACTTTATTAAACATCACAAAACTGAAAGTTTGTAAGAACAAAGTCTTTATTAAGTTCTTCTTCGTGAAAAACAATGGAATAATCACTGCACTTATAAAGAACTGAGGAATGAATGCTAATTTGGTGAAATCTAATGATTTTGATGAATTCAAACCAGATGATGTGAAATATAACGAGATGTTATAAACACTGAAATTATGTCTGTGATCCGTTCTAGAAAGGTGATAAATATATGAATGTTCCAAGAATTCATACCCATAGTAATAGTACATGATCCCACTTAATCCAACGAACGTACTCAATGCAGACACTGCAAATTTAACAGTCTTCCCACTCATCAACACAAACGGATTTTTCAACAACTCAACCACATTATCATACCTGGTTAAATACAACACAGCAGTAGGTATATAAACCACAGGATATATTTTAAAATGCACACTCAAACCGGCAAACAAACCAGCCAACAAGGTATACTCATTCTTCAAAAGCAGAACAAACATCATCACAAATACACACAACACACTCTCTGAACTTCCCCTCGTTGAAACCGTAATCACCATTGGATTCAACAACCAAATACTCCCCAAAACCAACTTTTTTTCCGCTGATTTAACACCATTCAATAACCTTAATATGATCAAACCAGTTATTAAATCACAAGCAATAAATAGAAATTTCCCATATTCAAACCACCATGTCCAGCACGGCGTCAAGAACCAAGCCAATAACGGAGTGTATCTGTAAGTGTCTCTCAGGTATGGCGAGAGTCCCCTCGTGACGAAGTTAGCAGCGTCCGTGAAGACAAGGTAGTCGATGTCCGTGTAGGGAATAGGCATCGTCTTGTCTTGGTGGAGTCCATACAGGAAGAACAAGACACGGAGAAGCGTGGCTAGGAGAAGGAGGTTTGTTTGTGTGAGGAATTGTGCGGTGTTGGGTAATGGTTTGGGCATTGTGAAGGGTGGTTTTGATGGTGATTTGTTGGTGTCAGGATTCTGTTGATTTTTTCGTGATTGTTTTTGTTTTGTTTTGATGATTTTTTGAACTTTTTCTTTGATTGAACCACCAAATTATACAAACAGAACATTTACCGCAATGACAGAACAGGACACCCAGGAGCAAGTCTACTTACAATTCGAAGCATTCGACTTTGAAAACGAGGATTTCCAGGTATGTCTCACCACCACCAACAAACCTCATCGACCATAAATAAATAAATACTAACAAGAGCACCTTCCACAGAACGGCCTTCTTAACGTCTTCGAATCGTACCTTGATCAACTCAACGAGCAAAACGATGGCCAGATTCAGGAATTAGTCACAGAGATTCCAGCAGAAGAAAAACAACGACTTACGATCCAGGCAAAGACGTTTTATTTCTGTTCGCAAACTGGGGAGATTTTAAACATTGAAGATTATGAAGAATGGAAAGAGAAGAAGGTCAACGAAGAGAAAATAAAAGAAATTGAGGAACCTGAATATTCGTCGAATTATCAGGAGTTGGTGCAGTTGATTTTGGAAGGGAAGGAAGTTCCTGGTATCAAACAGATCCCAGATACTGTTCTGGAAGGTGAAACCACTGAATCAAAAGCCGATGTTAGAAAAAAGCCATGGGAGAAGAAGGAAGAAGAGGAAGAATCTACACAGGACGAGTCTAAATGAATCTAACCTTTTAATGAATAATATACAAATGAAGAAAAAAGACACCCCCAGGTCATGTTGATGCACCAGTAACTCTCAAAACTGTTTCAAACGCAGCCAAAGCAGCAGCATTAGCAGGAAACGATCTCATAATGGAAGGAACAAACCCCTTCACAAAACCCCTAGCACCCCTAGTTTGATAAATCTCCTTAGCTGCATCCTGCCAGCTTTTGATCCCTCCACCAAACTTGTCATTTGCAAGTACATAACTCTTGATAACATCAGAAGGATAAGCACTGATCCAGAAACAAGACGCACTTAATCCACCAGACCAAAAATTTACAGCAAGATCACTCATGTTTGTATTCTTCTTGAACCATTCCGTGAATGTGAAATAAGACCCCCACCACACGATAAAATTTGTTCTGAATATCAAAGTCGATAACAAACCCTTATATAGTCCACCGACACCAAATCCATTCTGTTTAACAACTTTTTTAAACATATTAACCGGTCCCATGTTCTTTGCACCATATTGGACCTGCAGCTTAACCTTCACCAACTCCACCGGTGCTGCAATGAACGATACAGTCCACCCAGCAAGAACACCTGCAAACATATGTCCTTTCAAATCCAAATCCTCTCCATGATATAACTCTCTCTTAATGATTCTTCTATAATTATGCAGACTCCCCAACATGCAACTATCCATAACAATCCAGCCCCATAACGGTGGCGTGAACCCCAGAAAGAACCCCCTTGGGCCCTGAGTTTTCAAAGTCTTGTAACAACAATCTAATGGGCCTTTGAATTGTGAAGTGGAATCGGTCTGAAGACGGACTTTAATCGTGTCGAATGGATGACCAACTGTATTTTTGGCTATTCCTGAGAACACACCGGCCACAAAACCAATGTATCCTCCAGGTGCTTGTTTCTGCGGTTTCACAGTGTCTGATTGGGACATGTCTTTGGGTGCAGTGGTTGGTAGTGAAGTTGGACTGAATGTGTCATTTTGTGTTGATGTTTGTGAATTTTTCAGTTTTCGGAGATGCTGCTGCCCCGGAATCGGTCACGTTGGAGCCGGAAGCGGGCTGTAATAGTAAAAGAGAACCATACACACATACATACTACCTCTACGTATCTGGTCAACATGGCATAATCTTCATCAAAGGGGTATAATCGACCCGGATAAAAACAATACTCATCACCAACCAGTGGTGTTATAAGCAATAAACCTCACCAGCAAACTGATAAACTCATATTCCTCATGACTGACTTTCAATCCCACCATCTTCTTCTTCAACTGATCAAACTTGTCACTCTTGAGTCCAACATTCCCCAGATTCACCACCAGATAACCATTCTCTATCTTGTAATCCTTCCCTTCCTCACAAACCACCATCAGACCATCAACACCATCATCAACAGGCTTCAGCTTAGTAGCCAACCTCTCCAACTCCCCCAAATACAGCTCATTCACAAGAATATAACTACCCTCGTCAAACCTGATATTCCCAACACTCGTCAAATTGTAATTATTTGTCATGATCTCCATACTCGCAAAGTTCTTCCACTTGGCCTTTTTCAACACAGGCAATGAATTCGTGATATAACTGTCACTGGTCCTGGACTTGAACCCCGTGACGTTGGGCACAGCATGGATGTGTCCCTCAGGACCCCTGACCAATGAGAACTTGAGGAGAAACGCCCTGGGGATCTTGATGACTCGATTGGAGCGATCGACTCGTGATGGTGAGGCCAGTAATCTTGCGAATGGATTGTTTGAGAGGTCGACCTTCTGTGCTGCTGCATTGTGGATGGAACTGGGCAGCTTCGGTGCCTGGCCGGACCATCGGTGGCTGTGTGTGAGGACTGGCGATCTCAGTACCGGTTTCGTGGGCACGTACTTCATAACTGCCACTGATCCAAATAGTACGAACTCTGTATCTCATCTCATCTCATCGAATATTTTTCAAACTAAAATTTCAGAAATTAAACCATCAAAGAACACCACTTCCACCTCCAAACACACACACACACACGCACATACAATGTCCCCCCTAATCACTCGCTTCCGCCAGACGATGTCCTCCCTCGCCTCCCCGGTGCTCCTGCTAACGACCCCCTCCCTCAAAGGAGCCACCCTCTCCTCCGTCACATCCCTCAGCATCTCCCCTCACGCACTCATCCAGTTCAATTTGATGAAGCCATCAACAACATCAACGGACCTTCATACAGCAGGGAGATTTGCACTGCATGTGATGCCTCCTGTACAAGCGAGTGGCATACTGGCGAGGAAGTTTGGAAAGAATGGGACTGTGGGACCAGATGGGGTGTTTGTGCCCGTGAGTCCGTTTGAAGGCATGAAAGAAGGTGTGGATTATCAATTGAAGGGTGATGACGGTGTTAGAGTTCCAGTGTTGAGTGATGCGGAGAGAGTAATGATTTGTGAAAAGTTTAGGGTTTACGAGGTTCAGGATCATGAGATTTGGGTTGGGAAAGTTATTGATGTAATTGAATTGAACCATGAGAAGAAGACTGGTGGTTTGTTGAATTTTGATAGAAGTTTTCATAAAGTTGGTGATGGGTTGTCATAATACTAAATTGCATTTTATACGAAGTTTACGATAGAGTTTTGTTCATGTACATATATATATATATATAAATATTCATTTATTTGGTTCATACCTAGTCTTTCTATTTATCACTCTTAATTATCTTTCTACCTCTGCTGAAAATACCCTTTGCGAAACTTTGGGCTGAATTAGAAGTGTCATGGAACACTCTTGATTTGTGCAAAATACTTCCCAAATTATTATGTCTTCTTCCTGATTGACTTGTACTTGCTGCTTCGGCATATGCTTGCTTAACATGATTTGTAGAAACATTGGAACTGTATGAAACGACTTCAACTTTTTCCAGTGCATATGAAATCCAATCCTTTAACCCCGTTTCAACATTAGCTTCTTCTTCACGAGCTTCACTATATTTATATATTCTGGTCTTTGAATTATCAACTGTAGCAATTTGTTTCATATTGTAACCTTTCTTCAACTTCGTTGGAGTTCCTTTGCTACTAACAATTGCTGATGGCGCACTAGTCTTCTCTTTGAAAAACTGTCCTTGTCGAGTCTCTTCAGATTCTAATCCTGAATCTAATGGGATATGTGTTGGGATCAAGGAGTTTGAATCTGTTCTATAGGTCTCATTTTTCAACATTTCTCTATTTTCAACAAAATGATTATCATCACTATTTTCCGTAGGGTTCAATGATGTATTTTGTAAACTATCATTAATAGAACTCACATCTTCAACAATCTCACCTTTAGAATTTCTTGTATAATTATCTAGTTTAGGCATCGGTGGCAATGTCCCTGTAGCACCTGATCCTGAAATGAATTGATCTCTAAAACTCTCAGTGTTTGGTCTCCATTGTCCAAAATTAATACTCATTGCTGGATTCAATGAACTTGGTTCCTTAGATTCTTTACCTTCTTCAATAGATTCATTAATTGATTGGATATCTTCACTTGGTGCTAACGATCTATTGGTAAATGATGCAGATCTATCACTAATCTTGGAAAATCTATATCCACTCTCTGATTTAATTGAAGGACCTCCTGTAGATAATGAACCGGAACTAGTTGTAGTTATTTTCGACAGTCTTGTATTTTCTTCTTCATCGTCTTGATAATCGTCAAAATAATCAGTAACTGAGGAATAAAACTTGGAATCACGATTTTGTTCTCCTGAAGGCCCTGAACTATCATCATCAGCAGCAATCTCATCCTCTTCTGGTTGAAATGATTCAAATTTCTCAGTTCTAATACCTTCTGGGTCAGGAGTATTTATTAAAGATCCAAGATATGCATGTTCCTTCAAATCATCACCATTATGTAAGCTTCTTGAACTTTCGGCTCTTGGAATCGGGAGTTCTTGAATGGAAGAACTTTCATGATGATCTTCTTCATCATCACTTGATTCATTTGGATCATTAATATGCAAAGTATCAGCATCTGATAATTCATAAGCAGATGGTGATTCTTGAGGAGATGGTATTTCTTGTGCTGGTAATGGTGGATTTATAGAAAGACTATTCTTTTGAATTTGAGTTGGAATCTTGCTTGATGGTTCTTGAATAACTGAAACATTATCAGCAATATCTTCATGCGAAGTGTCAATAACTATAGGATCATGTTCAAGACCTTCTTGCTGCTCCCTTTCAACTGAAACTGTGGGCACTTCAGGTTTGAAATGGGGTTCTTGTGGGACATATTCTTCTTCTTCTGATTCATTATCACCAAAGTTATGGAATCCTGTATCAACTTTATGAATACGGTAATCATCATCCTCTTCACTGTCACTGAATGGAACGGCATTGATGTATTCATCATTGTTACTATTGTCTTGTTTATATGATTCGTAACCTTCTTCTTCTTCTTCTTCTTCTTGAGCATTGGCCTCTGAATTACCAATAGAATCATCTTCAGAATATGGCTGTTCATGAAATTGGTATGTCTCAGGTTCATGTTCTTCTTCTTCATGCCCAGGATGCGATACTATAGGGGGTTCAGCCTTATGAGCTGGCTCTTCAATTGATTGTTGATCTTCATACTTTGTAATAATATCTGGTATATTTGTCTCTTTTGGATCCTCCTGATACGTAGGTTCCTGAGGAATACTATCTGGGACATTCTCCTGAGCTGGTGCACTTTCGACTTCTTCTGGTTCATCATGAACAATAGGTTCAAACCGGCTCTGTTGCTTTGGTCTGTATTCATCTTCATCATCTTCTTGATCCTTAACCAAATCGGCATATTGGGCATTAACGTCATTAGTTTCATTAGCACCATTACTGAATCCATCACCATCCAAATCAATAGCTTCATCAATAGCTTCGAATTTCTTCTGGACATTAATCACTGGAGTCTCCGCATGCTCATCAAAACTTTGAACATCATCATAATCATCATCATCATTCACGGCTGGCACCACTTGAGCCTTCTGAGCATACTGCTTAGGAATCTCTGGCACTTGAGGCTCTTCCTTGCCATAAGGCTCTCCACCATAGTCTTCATCACTCCAATCATCACCGTCGTAATTGGCAGTCGAGGCCTTCGCCCAACGTGCACTCTTGTGTCTCGCGAAGCTGTCTTTGGAACTCATAACACACGAAATAAAGCACAGAATGACTGTTGAATGTGTTAAAATGAATTTGTTGAATGTAAACAAATTCGTTTTTGTGACGTACTGGAACCGTGTTCCGAGGGCTAAAATCACGTGAAATAAGTTTGTTTCCGACCGCCTTTGAAAGTTTTTAATAAAAATTCCGATTCTTTTGGGTATCATCGAGATGCGTTTACTCACCTCAAAGAGTTATTGAGATACCTTTTGATACGAAATGGCTGAAGTTGATGTGAGTGATGTGATCCATGGGTTTTGTTTATATTGAATTGTGTACTAACAGACTCCAGTTAACTCCAAGAGAGATTGTCTATTGTGGGGTGTGTTCTTTCCCACCAGAAGTAAGTGATATCACTGATTCATGAATTGATCCGTTTTGAAAATCGATACTAACCCAATTCAAGTATTGTGAGTTCGGAGCTGCTTTTAAGAAATGTAGGGTCTGGCTTCAGGAAAACAATGAGGAATTATTCCAGAAATTATACTCTGAAGAGGCATTACAATCATTAGCCAATGCCACCTCCTCATTATCATTAGAGAAACAAGAAAAGATCGATAAGGAACTACAAAAGAAACAAGCCAAAGAAGAAGCCAAGCAAGAAAGAGAATTACAGAAGAAACTTCAATCCAAGGTTATACTGACGAAGATCGCACGTACAAAGAGAAAATCAGCCGTTGCTGTTTCTGGTTTGGAAGTGTTTGAAATTGATATGAAGAAATTATCAAAGACTTTTGCTTCAAAATTTGCAACTGGTTGTTCTGTCACCAAGAATGCCGAGAAGAAAGAAGAAATTGTTGTTCAAGGTGATGTTGCTGAAGAAGTCGAAGAATACATCATTGGATTGTTAAAAGAGAAGGGTTTGGATAACATTAAGGTTGAAGTTGTAGAAGAAAAGAAGAAGAAGAAAGCGACTCCCGTGATTGCTTAAAGGTTTAATGCATTTAATTCAGTGGTATAATGTAGATATTGACGGCATCAGTCAATAATGGAGACTGCCTTCGATGCCCTGTCTACTCTTAACTATTAACTATTAAGTATTAGCTACCTGGTGATTACATAATACCCCAGAATTGTTAATTGTTAGTTATTACTTGGAAAGATATCAGAATTAAACCAACAACTTTACAACTTACAGAGGGGCAACTTTTCAATGGACAAAGAAACGACATTGGGCTTCTGCCGTGAGTAGAAAAATAGCTAGATAATGTGATGTGATGTTTGTCTTGCGTACTTTGGCATATAATATCGGGTCGGGGCTCGGAACTCAAACCACAAAAAATATTTATGATCAGTGTGCTATTCTTCATTATACCGCAATCGCAATGTGATGCTTGGACTCTCTCCGTCTTTATTATGGGAGTTTGACCTCTTTGGAGGAGCACGTTCTTAAGTTTGATAGCGTTTTCGATGTGTTTTTTGACTATACCATTGAGGGAGATGAGCGTGTGTGTGATACTCACGACAGTTGAAGCCGTTTTGAAGCATTCACGAGCTCCAGGTGCCATCAGGAACAAGCAGGTGTTGCAGGCTCTTCAGAACATTGATGCCAGTAAGAAGGTGGTGATCAAGGTATACGACGAGGAGCGTTTAGGTGATGTTCATTATCTGAATAGATACGATGAAGAGGTGGTGGCTCTACAACGAATCCATGATGATTTTTATCTACCTGAAAATAAGTGCTATCAGGAGATCCATGAGTATAACAAACATTCCAGTGGTCAGATCAATGTCCCTGAGTTGTATCTGTACGGAGAGCGGCTTATTTTCTCCTTCACCGGTTTGATGGGTGTGCTTCCTCCTTTCATTGGATGTTATCTTCTGCTTGAGAACATTGGCCAAATCATGGATAGAAACCCTCCTGTGTTTCCTATGGATAGAGAAGTGATTGACCATGCAAAGGAGCAGATTCGTTGGATGATTAAAGGTCCTAAAATCAGACATCATGACCTGGCTCTGAGAAACTTGGTTTACAGAGACAATGCCATATGGTTTATTGACTTTGGAACAGGAGACTTCTTATATAAAGATCTCCCTGATGAGAAGTACGAAGAAATAATTCAAGAAGATCAAGAATTATTGGAGAGACTTTTGACCACAGGATATGATGACTCTGACGACCCTGATAGTTCGTTTTAAGATGCTTTACTCCGTAAATAGTGAAAACTGATGTGCTTCAGCTATAAATTATGGAAACTACAACGTTTTTTTATCTTTTACCGTTGTAAATTCTCACCAATTCTTGAATCAAACACAACACACTCCAATAAACTATTACGACTCAATATGTTTTCCCATGGTCCATTATCCATGTAAGTTCCATTAATCAGTACGTCCAGTCGTGGTCAAGACCCTGCTCCTGTACCCAGGCCTTAGTCACACGTACGGTATATCCGACGAGCTCCTTCACAGAGACACCCTCAGTCACAGGGAGCTGGAACGGCATATCTGTGCCAGTGCTGGATCTCGCATATCTGGCTCCCTTATCCTCTTCAAACTCTCTTACTATCACTGGGTACCGTCTCATCAGTTCAAAGATCGACAAGTAGGTGTCTGCATCCCGGAGTTCTTGCCTGGATTGCTCTTTGTACCGAATATACTTGTTGACACGCGATGCCACACGGTTGTCTAATTGAAGTGTGTCTTTGTTCTGTTCCAATAGCTTTCTCCTTATTGAATAATCTGATCTAATGTGATCTCCATTCATCACAGCAATATGTCCATGCAAGACACCCAGTGTCTGCAAGCACAGACCCGATACCACGCCAATGTCAGCATTAAGACTATGCTCCAATGTCTTTTCAATGAACTTGATGACACTCAACCATGCTTCATCGTGAAGCAACTTCTTCACTAACCTTCTTGAAGAATCCTCGCAGTTGAATCCAAACAGATATAAGTTGATAGAATCCATGAAATGAACCAACGCTCGCCTTGGGTCTTGAACACGAATAGCATCCCCTTTATGTTTCTGATCAATGGCTAATTTAATGTATGTGTTCTTTTGAGAGATGAGTCTTTCACGCTCTTCTTTCAGACCATTATCACCAATAGTTACCATTAATTCGGAATTATGGTGGTCATTGGATGATCTTTTCTTTTTGATGAATTTCTGATTATAATAAGATGGAACTTTCAACGTCACTGAAATGTCCAAGATCTTAGATCCCTTCTTTGCCAACTTGATAGAATGTCTTCCTCTCCGTATCCTTGTTTCTTTGATCTCTTGAAATGTATCCAACTTTGACTCTGGTATCTTGAGTTCCAATTTCTCGTCATACTCGGGTGGAAGCGTGGGTGACAGCAATTGTGGTATTATTGGAGTTTGCACTGTCCCATTTGAATAGTGTTCTTCGGCAGCGTACGCAGTGGGTATCTTTGGTGATAACGGAGGAGGCAATTTTGAACTTTCTTGCCATCCCTGCAAGAATTTGTCATAGTCACTCCATACTTGTTCCTTGCCCTTGATCCCATTGTGTGTGGTATGTGGAGGAGATGTCAATGTTTTAGCTGGTTCATTCTGCAGCTTCTGATCCTCTGTCTTCGGGGCTTTCTGGTCTGTTTGCTGCTCCTGTTTACGTTTCCTGCTCAAGTAATCACTGAACTTCTGCGACATTGGAGGTCTCTGCGCGTCCTTCGACTCTGATCTGATGTGTCAATTTTTGAAGGCTTCGCATTGTTTAACGTTTTAGTTTTTTACCTGATGCGAGATCCACCAGTGGAGCATAACCATAATACAGTACACGAAGTGCACACCTCTCTAATAATACATTGTCCCTTCAATATTATGACTTTCTATGTATGACTATGACTATCTCTTCTCTACCAGCTCACCTGCCACCAGTTTCAAAATCTCCACTGGGTCCTTATCTATATTCTCCATTCTCTTCGCAACATAAGGCCAAACATCACCATGACGAGGCTCCACATCATTAAACCTAACCAAAAACTCCTTCATTTCATCCTCTCTACCTTCCTTCTGTAAATAACTATACATCCATGCCCAAGCATCACCAAAATCATCATCTGTTTCAATTGCTCTTTCAAACCATTTCTGTGATTTCGAAATCTTGCCATCCCTGAAGAAATTAACACCGATCCTTAACAAGATTCTAACATTGTTATTGGTGGCTGATAATGCATCTTGATATGCTGTTTTTCTTTGATTTTTCCTAATCATGTAACAAAGATTGAAATCCCAGATCTTTGCAGAGTCGGGAAACTTCTGTAATGCGGTGGCTAGAATGATTGGCAATTGGGCAATGTTTTGGACTTTATGCTCAAGTTGAAGTTTATAGAGCCATAGGTCATCAGATGTTGGATTCTCTAAGATTCCAAGGTCAAGATCTGATCTTGCTCTGGTTGCACTGTTTAATGTTAGATCAATATCAGATAAGTGTTTCCAAAGTATGACTTCACCAGGAATTTGCTTTGTGGCTATGGATAATGTTTCTCTTGCGTCTGATATTTGGTTGAGTTCTTGAAGGATCTCTGCCTTTTGTAGGTATAATCTGTGACAATCGTGAAAAACATTCAGACTTTTGTTGACTTCAATCAATGTTGTCTCTAGGTTCGATGTCTTTCTTAGGAATGTGATATACTTGTAATGGATTCTTTGGTTGGAAATGGTCGTTAATGCAGTCTGAAACAATCCTCTGACTTTTTCCAAGTTTTGTGATGCTGTTTCTAGTTTAATAAACGCAAGCCAAATATCAACGTTCTTAGGTAATGGTTCAAATGCTCTTTGTAAGATTTCTTTCGCCTTGGTGATATCATTCTCACTTTTCCAAAGTTCCTTAGAATACATCAACCAAAACATTGCAGTCTTAGGAACAGTAGCAATAATCTTTTCAAACATGGCATGCAACTCCCCCTTACTGAAATGATTCTTATAGACTTCAATAAGCTTTCTCCAAACCATAATCTTTTTTGGGAACTTCAATACTATGAAGCCTTGTATGGCTTTGTAGATATGAACGTGCTTTCTATACTTCTCTGATTCACCAACTAACTGGGTGTAACTGAGTTCATTTTCTGGGATATTGTTTAATAAGGTTTCAACAATTAGTGCAGTTAAGATAGGTAACTTGTGATCTTCAAACTCGATAGCATGCTTAAACCACTCTTCATTGGTCTGAATGGTGTCTTTGATCATTTTCTTCACCAACTTACCCAACTTCTCAACTTCTTGACCATTATTGATTGCTTCCAGTTTACATGCCTCTAACCAAATAGAAACATTGTTATCCAATGCCTTACGAGCCTTATTCAGTGTCTTCTTAGCATCAGAATAACTCTGCAAACTAATCAATTTCAACCATAGTTTCTCATCATCAGGTATTATCTCAATAGCTTTAGTGATTATCTTCAATTTATCTTCGGCATTCTCTTCAAATTCAACAGATTTCAACCACAATTCAACACTTGTTGGTATACTTTCAATGGCCTTTCTAATAACTCTCTTCTTATTGAAAACCTCATTCTCTAATTCAATTGCCTTCAACCATAACTTCAATGACTTATTGTTGAACTTGATGGCTTCTGCAATAATAACTTTTGACATCTTCAAATCATATTGATTCAACCTCACATTCTCAATCCATATATCTTCACTATGTGGGCAATTTGCACAACCTTGTGATATAAGTTTCTTTGCACTTTCAAACTTCTTATCAAGTTCTTCTATTCTGGCTCTGGCTATCCAACCTTCTGGATTCTTAGGATCTGCCTTAGTATAAGAATTCAAGATAGTCTTCAACTTGGCAGTCTCTTCTTCTCTAATAGATGGAGCATTTGATGATATTTGATTCAAATAGCTTTGTGTGTCCACGGAATCATCATCATTGAGACTCAAACTAGCATCAATTCTTGAACCTAGCAATTTATGTCTTTCTGAATTCAATGCACTTAGGTTAACTGCTGAGTCACCACTCCCTCCATTCAACCCAGAAAGTAATGAATCCGGAGCAGCATATGTCTTTTGCTCTTGTTGTTCCAATATCCTTAGTCTCTTATTTCTTCTAGTCAAATCACCAACTTCTGGTAAACTAGCCCATTGTTCCTCAGTAACGGTAGACAAGTCCTTCTTGAGATCCACAAACTGGCCAGATATCTTCTCCAAGTTAGAGAGCTGCTTCCCATCTTTGTCCCCCTCACCATCAACCAATGTGACTTTCCTTTTTCCTCGTCTCTTCATTCGTTCTTCAATCTCTTTGTATATCTCATCTGCCTCCTCGTCCTCCTTATTCCCCACTACGACAGAACTCAGCAGCCCACTCTCATCACCATCAGCATCACCAAACTTCTCCTCTACCTCGTCCTCGTCCGCAACCAGCCTTGTCTGTGGAGGAAGCCTTGCATTACCGATATCTGATCTTGTCGTGAATCCAGTAGCACCTCTTCCAATACCGGCAATGTACCCCGGTGGAGGCTCCTGGTCAAGAAATGCCCTGCGTTCCATCGAAATAGCGACCTGGGCGTTCGGTATTTGTGATTAATTGGCAGTCTCTCCCTTTGGAAATGTGTGACAAGCGACTATTATGCCAAATGTTTGCAAAAGTGCATGTCTTAATAACTTTTCATGAGATTCGCGAAAGTTTTCTGACACCAAATTGAAAGAATCATAGGGGGTTATGAACAATGGTACGGCTCCTAACTACTGTGTTCAATTTGGTCGAAAGATGAGAAGAAGTTCTGACTATTTCATTCAATGTAATGTCTTCTTAGTGACAAAGCTATGTTGAAGTCCCTACTATTGAATATTAAGAAAAAGGATGATTTAAAACAAACCAAATCTGAAGATATGTCGACCGCTATTTTCAATATTTGCTCCCTTTATAAAATATATATATCTTGTTTTTTGAATATTGACAAATATCTGCTAATGATAAGCAACAAAGAATTGTTCCAGAACAGCCCACACGCAACAATGTTAACGAAAGAATATTAAGGTATTTGTATTTGTATGTATTTATAGATCTATATCGAATCCGAAAGAGAGAGCCAGCACATTATTCGTCTTCGTCATCAGTATCAACTGGTTTTGGAGTACCCTTTGGACTACTCAACCATTCAATATGTCTCAAACGACGACGTTCTTCTCTCAATTTCTTTTCATTTCTAGTCATCTTCTTCTTTTTGGTTCTGACTTTGATGTTTGCTGGAGAATCATCATCTTCGTTGGTCTTTGGAGGAGCTGCTGGGGCAACTGGTGCTGGGGAACCGTCTTTGGAATCAGTGGCAGCACCACCATCTTCAAATCTATCGTTATCAATAGCATGAACACCCTTGGAAACCATAGTACCATTTTCAACAATCCATTGTTCTGGGCATAAAGCACCGACGAATTCATTGTTATGTGAAATCATAACAACACCACCAGCCCAGTCTCTAATAGCAACGGCTAAACCACCTAGGGAATCTCTATCCAAATAATTGGTAGGTTCATCCAAGACTAATAAATGTGGGTTATTCCACATGGCACCAGCAATAACAACTTTAACCAATTGACCACCAGATAAGGAACCCATTGGGGTGTGATCGGCAATATCACCATCAAGACCAACATCTTCGAAATGCTTTCTGATGACTTTTGGAGTTAATTCTCTGTAACCCAAACCTTCTCTTGATGCTTCATGATCATCAAATTTTTGAACTAATTTATCAAAACCATGTTCAAGAAGTAAATCCTTTGGAACCCATGAGTTATATTTAGGTAACCAAAATTTCCATTTAACTTCATATTGGAACGATTTTTTGAATTTTTGTCTACCAACAATAGCTTCTAATTGTCTTGGACCTCTACCATCAGCAATATCAATTTCTTTCGACATTTGTTCTTTTTCTTCATCCGAAATCTTTCTTGATTCTTTCATCAAGACTTCACGATCATCACCAAATCTGTATCTCCATTGTAAATATTGATTGGCTGTTTTTTCTTTATGCATTTCAACGTGTTGCAAAGCATGTTGAGCAATGTAACCAATACGTAAATTTGGATGTTTTTCAACTTTACCAATTTCTGGAACTAACTCACCAGTTAATAATTTGATTAAAGTGGATTTACCAGCACCATTTGGACCCAAGATGGCAACTCTTGAAGATAATGATAATGAACATGAAACATTGGCTAATGATGGTTTAGCAGCACCTGGATATTTGAAAGTAACACCAGACATTCTTGCCACTGATCTTGTGTTGGATTTAACACCAGTTAAAATACCTGGAGGTGGGAAGGCCATTTTGACATTGGAATCAGTCAAAGTATAGTATGATTTACCTTCTGGTTTAACTTTAACAAACTCTGATAAGTTACCCTTGTAGTAAATCAACTTCTTGTTTTCATAATGAATGATGTCAGTACAAACATGGTCTAAGAAACCAGAGTCATGCGAAACGATCAATGAGGTGATTTCAGTATGTTCGTTCAAGTAGTCTTCTAACCATTTAACATTTGAAACATCTAAATGATTGGTAGGTTCATCCAACAATAAGACATCAGCATTCAATAACATAGCTCTTGCCAGTTCTAATTTCATTTTCCAACCACCTGATAAAGAACCAACATGTTGTTCTCTTCTTTCTTGATTGAAACCAACTTCTTCTAATGCCTTAGCAATATCTTCTCTTGAAACAGTTTCTAACTCAGGATCAGATGCAATAAAGGCAACTAAATCCATATCAGCTTCAGAACCTTGTAACTTATGTTCAACGAAACAAGTTCTTAATTCAGTCTTATCTGGGAAACCTTCTAATTGACCATTAGCAATGGATCTCATTAAAGTGGATTTACCACAACCATTTCTACCACATAAACCATATCTGTGACCTTTGATCAATCTCAAGTTGGTCTTGTTTAATAACATACGACCACCATAAGCTAATGAGAAATCAGAGTTGACAATAACAACACCTTCATTTGGATCATCAGCTTCAACAACTTGATGGAATAAAGCTCTTAAACTCTTGATAACTTCTTCAACATATTCTGAATCTTCTGGTAAACAAGAATTCAAATATTCTTGCAATCTCTTCCAGTCATTAACGTTAGCATCACTGACTAAGACACGAATTAAATAGTTGTAAATCAATTCATCATTGAATTTAGCCTTTGATAAGAACTTTTCACCATCTTCTAAAGTCAATCTACCAATGAATTTACCATCATCTAATGAATCATCTTTCAAGACTTTTAATGCCTTTTCAGCTAATTCTCTAACTTCTGGTAATGCTGCAGTATCAACAACTTTTTGAACACCAGGCATTAATAATGGAATAAAACTTTCAATTTCAACCTTGTTGTTAACTAATCTAGTTAAATTTTCAACAACGATAACCGTTTGACGTAACTGTTCTTGTGATGATGATGACAAGTTCAATGATCTGACCAAAATAGGAACTAATAATGATAAAGCTGGTTCAGTGACTTCAGCAACAAAAGTGACTGATGATAATGATTTGATACAGTCTGGAGTCTTATTTGGATCAGATAAAGTAGCAATGATAATGTCGTATCTTTGTTGTAAATCCAAGTTATCTAAAACCTTAACAAAAGCAGTCATGGTTTTCATACCAAGTTTAGCTAATTCTGGTTTGAAATCAGTAGTGACATCAGTTAAGACTGGAATGGCTTCTTTGAATTTTAACTCGATTAAATCACTTGGAGAGTCTTCAATGATTCTGTCAACTATTTTTAAAGCTGCAACTTTTGACTGCCATTTAGCAGATGATTTCAAATATTTCAAGATTTCAACTAATAAGACACTTGATAATGCTTCAATTGGGTAAGAACCATAGATGGAATCAACAGCAGATTGAGCGGATCTCTTGACATTATTTTCTTTATCGGCAAAGCCTTCTAATGCGGATGCAATAAATTGGGTGAAGTAAGCTTCCTTTGGAGTCTGACCAGCGAATTTTCTAACTAATTGTGAAATCAAAATGTAACCAGATTCTCTGATTAAAGCTGGGTTCTTGGTCTTGATCAGTTTAGAAACAATTTCAGATAATTTCCATTCGGTGATTGAATCAATACCATTTTCATCAACTTTATCAACAATTGAGTTGATCTCACTTTTGATCTCACTTAAAGTTGATAAATTCTTCAAGTTATCTAAATGAGAAAAAACTGGTGAGATTTCTAAATTCTGTAAAGTATTGTTTAAAGATGTCAATGAAGTGGTTGATTGTGATGGTGAGTTGAGTCGGGAAGTGGCTGGGGTGGAAACGGCTGAAGATTGGTTGGAATCATAGGTAGCTGATCTGTTCGAGTTACTTCTTGGTGTTGTTCTATTCAAAGCTGGATTGGCTTGTTGTTTGTATTGATCGAAACTCATTGGTTTTCTCTGAATAGCATAGCCAGATTGTTGAGGTTGATAACCACCTTGATAACCACCTTGTGGATAGCCACCGTACTGGTTGTTATACTGGGCATTGTCATCACCAGCTAGAGAGTCCGGGTTGAATGATTTGAACTTAGGAGGCATGGCCGGAGTGTCTGTATCTAAGTAACTGTTATGTTTTGTGACAACGTTTCTAGTACGAAAAGTTTTCCTTGTGAATTTTTTTTTTATCTGCAAAAAAGAAACTTCACAGGTGATGGGCAGGTTACGCAGCGCTGGTGATTCTCAAACGGATCAGGAATGGTTGTGAGTGCATGGTCTGAGTTCCACAGGGGTAACGTGTATTTACCCGGCCTTTCTATCACGTGGATGATATTACAAAACCAAAACCTTTGATTGGCCAGTGAACGTGCAGTGGGGTGTTTCGGGCACACTTCCATCCTTTTGTCACGTGATGAATTTCGAGATTCGGACAATCGTCACTTTGAAGTCAAATATTTATCTGGTAAGGAAGGGCCCTTTCTCTCTGCTACATTTCTTACAAATCAAGCCAAACCTCCTCCAATTCCCTCCAAACACAGCCAGAATGCTCAGAACGCCGCTCAGACAACTCGCACACACGCACAGATTCCTTCCTAGACGTCTCATCCAGACATCGCAAGCTGGCTTCACCGCCCACTCCCAGACTGAGATCAAGTACGAGGACGTGCCAAAACAACCCTCTGAGGCACAGTCACAGGCTCAGCAGAACAGTGCCTGGTCCAGACACACCATCCCAACTGCAAGAAGCTTCAAGGACCTCGTCAACAAGCAGAAGACCGACACCGCTGCCGAAACCAAAGAAGCTGTTAGTAATCCAGTCAAGGCGGACGCCCCAGCTGCCCCAAAGAAGAGAGTCAGAAGAAGCTTGAAACCAAGAAAGGCATTAATCTCATTGTCACAGAACGCTGTCCAGCATCTTCGTGCTCTGTTGGATCAGCCAACTCCTCAACTCATCCGAATCGGTGTCAAGAATCGTGGCTGTTCAGGATTGACCTACAATTTGGAATACATTGAAAAGCCAGGAAAATTCGACGAAGTGGTTGAACAAGACGGTGTCAAAGTGGTTATTGATTCCAAGGCATTGTTCTCTATTGTTGGTTCAGAAATGGATTGGTTAGACGACAAATTATCATCAAGATTCATTTTCAGAAACCCAAATTCCAAAGGTACTTGTGGTTGTGGTGAATCATTCATGGTGTGAGCATCACATATTGCATAAATAATGGTAACCAGGGAGTAAACGACTTATCGGATATCTCGTCTCTAAGTCATGAATTCTCACACAAATACAAAATTGTGGTTTTTCTGAATTTTGTGGGCTTTTTGTGGGTATATAAAAGATGGCCCACAATTTCTTGTCCTTCACAAGTCACTTGTTGTTTCCCACCTCACAGAAAGAACTTCGCAACATACGGTTACAATGTTTTCCAAAGCTTTATTATTGACTTTAGCCAACGCATTATTAGCATTAGCTGATCCAGCTCCGGCTGCTACCATTACCAACAATCCAAATGATGTTGTCTTGAGAGCTGATTTCCCAGCTGGTAACTCACAAACTGTTGTTGGTGTTATTCAATTTTACTCATTAAACGGAACTACTAAAGTCCATGTTGATATTACTGGTTTACCAAAGAACTCTGGTACCTTTTCTTATTATATTCATGAAAATCCATTAGCCAATCCAGATTCAAGGTGTGAGGAAACCGGTAATCATTTCAATCCGTTCCATTCTGTTGGTCTTTGTGATTCATTTGGTGATGATGCGTTATGTGAAGTTGGTGATTTAAGTGGTAAACATGGTTTTATTAACACCACCTGTTTTGAAACCTTCTACTATGATCCTTATTTATCATTAGATCCATCCCATCCCCAATACATTGGTAACAAAGCTATCGACATTCATTTAGTTGAAAAGAACAATGAAATATTAGCTTGTGCAAATATCAGACCTTCAAAAGAACCAGAAGATTTATTGTTATTAAATGCTGAAACGGAGAGAAGAGAAGTCAAGAAATATGAAGAATTATCTGGTGTTAAAATTGAAGGTTCTAAATATGACGTTCCAAGTGAAGATCATGATTTATTAATCTCTACCAACCCAGTCGAAGTTGATGACGACTACGAGCTGCAAAGTCGTGATTATGAAGAAGTCTGCGAAGAAGTCGAAGAAGTGGTTGTTGAAGTCAAGGAACAGGATGAAGAAACAATTAGTAAAGAATCACCAGACTTTGGTCAAGATTCATCTTTAGAAGAGTTGGTTGAAGAAGACGTTTCAAAAGATGCTGTTACACCAGAAGCTGGTAACCATACTACTTTCAAAGTCTCCAACATTACTAATCATAACGATGATGATGGTGATGATGATAATGAAAGTTCTGCTACAAGACTACACTATCAAGCAGTTCTTGGATTCATCTTTGCCGTTTCTGTTGCTTTAATGATTTAAGATTGTCATTGAGCTCATTTATTAATCCTTTTTATTATTCATTGGTCTTTTCATCATGTTTGTTTATTTATTTAGAACAGGCATTTATTCTACTCATTTTTATGGAACTCAAATCTGTATCATAAACGTATCTCTTATATAATCAACTGGAACAGGAACATTGCAACATTGTTTTCTCGTCGTCTTCATTAGTTAGCCATTTAGTTTCCAATTCTTTCAATTGATCACCCCATTGGCTTTGATCATAAGGATTCGAACTCATTTTCAATAATTTGGTTAAAACAGGTAAGTTTTCTTGGTTGTCATCCTTAATCAGGTCAATAACCTCGTCTAAGATCCAATTTCTTGGAATGAATTTAGGATTGGCTAAAGAAGCAACTCTGAATCTTTCTTGATATGAAATATCTTGAGCCTTCAATCTTTCTCTGTATAAATGCAACCAATCATCAATCAGTTTGGCGAGTTCTTCATTTTGTTCTCTGTCAATTTTATCCTCTGGATTGTCAAATTGATTCTTGAGTTTTGGACTTAGAAAGATCTCTTTGTTCTGTAACTCCTGGTCATTTTGTAAAGTAACAAAGAATTGATTATAATCCACTTGTGTCTTAATCAAGACTTCTAACAATCTAGCAAACAAGTCATTGTCTTTCTCAAGAACGTTGTTTAATCCTAACCTTTTCCCAAATAATGAATTGTAATTATTCATGAAAACTTCTTTATATTCATGAGATGCCAATTTGATAATAGCGCTTGCTCTAGAAATGATTTTATTCCCATTTGCCTCGTCCTTGATACCACTCTTCACAAACTCAGCATCATCAATTAACCCAGGACCAGCACCAATCAGTTCGATCAAACTCTCGCCCAATCTGGTCAAATTCCACCAAATAATAGATGGTTGGTTGGCAAGACTATAACGTAATGACGAATCATCATGATTTGGTGTGAAATTTGGATCGAATTTATCCATGAAACTGAAAGGACCAAAATCAATAGAAAGACCTAAAATTGATGTGTTGTCTGTGTTAAGCACACCGTTAAGGAATCCGTACACTTGCCAATATGCAACAGTTTGAGCATTGAGTCTGACTATTTCACGATACATTTGCTCATATTTGGTTGTATCATTGATATCAATGTATGTTTCTTCTTCTTCTTCCTCTGCTGCTTTGGATTGTTCGGATTCCTCTTCAGTAATGTCTTTATGCTTGTCTTCTTTGAATCTTCCTGCTTCAAATGGTGGTAAGTTGTTATCAAAAACTTGATCAATGATGTAATCAGATAACTGTCTTAAGCCATTACGGTCTTTCTTATATCTGTAGTAATCAAATGTACCGATTCTAATCCAACTTGGGGCAAATCTCAAGACAACAGCACAAGTCTCAGCACCTTCTCTTTGAGCCAAAGTTCCTTTCAATAAAGTCAAACTCAATGCTCTTGTTGATGGGATTCCAATCCCATTCAATGCTTCAGAAATAACAAACTCTCTTAAACTTGATCTAAGCACGGCCTTTCCATCTGCAAATCTAGAGAATGCAGTCTTACCAGCACCTTTCAACTGTAATTCATACTTTTCATCTTTATTAGTTTGAGCTTGGAACAAGTTCACAACACGACCATCACCCAATTGACCTGCAAATTGACCAAATTGGAAACCGGCATAGGCTTGAGCATATGGGAAGATACCTTTTTCTTCATCAAATATGACTTTCTTACCAGACACAATGTCTTGATATTCTTCATCTTTTGGTTGATCCGCGTCCAATCCCAACGTCTCCAATGCACTTGGTGAAGAAATCACATGTCTGTAGTTCTTTCTCTTCGTAGGGACAGTATATTGGAAGGCACCACCTTTCAATTGTCTAGGAGTATGGAACTTTACAGATTGAAGTCTCTCATCATCGGACTGATATATCTTAATTGCTTCCTTTATAGAAGGTATTTCCGGGTCCGCAGAGAGGAATTTGATAAATGGTGACGACTTAGCAATGTTCTGAAGAGTCGTCATTTTGTTCAAGGGCATCACAGTTTGTTAAACCTCAACAAAACAATGCAATCCAGGGTAGATTTATATGTTTATTGTCTTCTGAAATTTACAGCCCAAGGGTTCGCTATTGTGGAGCAAACTGACACCCAGACATTTCTGGTACACACACGCTACGAAATGACGTAATCCGCAGATTCGACGCCGAGAAATTTTTGAGTGTTGAGAAATGGCCGAAATCTTGTTTGGGAGGTTTTTATACCACAGTTTTTTTGTGTTCAAGGGACTCAATGTGTGTGTTTTTGAGCTGTAATTGCGAGGTGAATATGGTATGAGTCAATTGGGCCGTATGATACTGTTCTCCTGTGAAACGTCACTGAAACAAGTCCGAATTCACAGCGATCACGGCCACAGCAAGTTCTAAATTTTTATCCTAGTTTCAGATTTCCATTCCAGACGGAATTCCAGGAACATTCCCTGCAACCTCCGACCGCATGGAACGTTCCAGGGGTGCATGGTCTCCTATTTTGGGGACACTGGTGACTGATCTGAAATTGCGCAAGGTCGGTGATATATATAACAAGCACGTTCTCCCTTCTTTTCTTCTTCCTACATTTAGTACCCAGATCAATTCATCAATTCATCAAACACTTAACTACACACAATGGGCTTATTCGACAAAGCAAGAGACGCATTCAAAAACTCAGAAAACGAGTATGTCAAAAAGGCAAGAGACACCATTGGTGAAGACAACTTCAACAAGGCTGAAGAGGCCTTGAGAAACAAGTTCGGTAACACCAGTTTGAACGACAACCAGAATAATGATAACAGCAACAATTTCAACTCTGATTCATATGGTTCAAACAATAACAATTCATCTTCATTTGGTGGTGATGATGACGACAAGACTTCTTCTTACGGTTCCAGCAACAATGATTCATACGGCTCATCCAACAGAGACGACAATGACAACTCAAACTCTTATGGTTCTAACTCAGATTCGTACTCTTCATCAAACAGAAACGACAACAAATCTTCAAGTTATGGTAACAATGATGATAACTCTGACCCTTATGGTGATAGCAAGAAATCCAGTTATTGTTCGTCAAGAAATGATGATTACAACGATGATTCCTATGGTTCGTCGGACAAGAAAGATTCATATGGCTCATCAAACTATGGTTCTTCCAACAGAGAAGATGACGATAATAAGAAATCTTCTTATGGTTCATCTTCTTATGGTGATGATGACAATAAGAAGTCATCTTACGGCTCATCTTCTTATGGTGATGACAAGCATAACAAAAAATCCTCTTATGGTTCTTCAAGAAACGATGACAATGATGATGCTTACGGTAGCAAGAAATCAGACTCTTATGGTTCTTCTGACAGCAATGGCTCATCAGATTCATATGATTCAAACACCCAATCTTCATCAAGAAAAAACTACAATAACGATACATACGGTTCCTCAAACAAGTATGGTGATGATGATAAAAAAACTTCATTGTATGGCTCTTCAAACACATATGGCAATGACAATTCTGATTCTTACGGTTCTTCAAACACTGATTCATATGGTGACAACAACAGAAATCAATCATCTGGTAGAAACAACGATTCATATGCTTCTAACAGCAATTCATCATATGGTAATGGAAATGACGACTCTTATGGAAACAGATCAAGAAATGATGATTATTAAACAGAAAATACCAAAAAAACAACTGTTTGACAGAGTTCGAAAAGTTGTGCTAGTTAGCTAATTTTATTACGAATTATTGATACTAAACTGTAGAATTAGACACAACTGATACAAGTTCAATAAAAACGACGAGCTCTATAAAAAAAACCATCTCTCTAGCTACTACTCAAAAGAAATTTGGACATGAATCTAAGTAAATCCATAGACTTCAACAAGGCAACAAGCCATGATGGCGGATAGAACCATCCTATCCAAGGAAGTGGTAACTGCCCAAACCCATGCCTTGGTCCAAAACTAACCATCACTGGTAGATTTCCATTTGCCGTATTTGCCTTCTTCAATTTCACAGCTGCAATATCATCATTTGCTTCCACAATACTCTTGACATTGGAAACCAAAACACTTAGCCAGTTTGAACGATATGCCAGACCTTTATAAGGACTGAAGTCATTGACATCACCAATTGCGAAAATCTTTGGATGTTTAAGGGTCTGTAATGATCCATTAACTTTAATAAATCCTAAATCGTTGGTGAAATCATCGAACTTGTGATGTGGGACACTTGGATAGACACCAGTTGATTGGATCACTAAATCTGATTCAATTGTTTGTTTAGGATCTTTACCGATCTGGACAGTTTTGCCATCTTGTAAAACAGTACCTTGGTTGTTCAAGATCAGATCAACATATGATAATCCATTGATATAATCAGTGGTGGTCCTTCTTAATGGTTTGGTATAGACAGCAGTGTCTGGTAAAAGAAGCTCCCCATTATGGATCAAAGTTACTGATTTCTGACCATTCTTTAACTCTTTTTCATACTCATAAACAATCTCACCAAGTAATTCAACATTATTAAACCCACCTCCAATCAACACGATATCAACGGCATCTTTAATCAACTCGTACTGTGTCTTGAAATGATCCACATAATTGTCCTTAAACTCAAGAGTGGTACTCACTGGATCACTCCATTTTGCACCAGTGGCAATAATTAAGGCATCAAAACCCAATCTAGAGTTTTCTTTTAATAGGACATAATCTTCATTTATTTCCACAGCTTGGTCAATAATTACCTGAACATTCTTATGAAGTAACTTCTTGATTTCATGGATGGTTTTTTCAGTTTCATTTTTAACTACAGCACGCACGGAACTGATTAAAAAATAAGTATAATTTGATGGACTTATCAACTTCACAGTGATATCTTTTCCTGAGTTAGCTAACCTGTTAGCTGCGGAGATTCCAAAGAATCCAGATCCGATAATCACAATTGTTTTGCTCATATGTTTCTTTCCCAGAGCTCTGAGAGAGCTTCCTATATGGTCAATGCTACGACACAACCTTTCTTCAATAGAAATTGTTCCCAAATGCAACCAACCTTCTTCCATATTTTTGTAATGTAGGAATTAACGGTTTTTCTAAATCTGTTAAATCCGAACACTTCAGACATTACGTAATGCGCGAAATTTTATTGATTTGAATTTAGACAACATCGTTCTTATCGCAAAATTACAGGTTAAGACGCTTTCCAGCTTGTTGGATATCCAGTGCATGAGAAGCATTAGCAAACATGAGTTCGAGCAGCAAGAAGAAGCTTCTTTTGATGGTATGTTTGATACGGTTTGTCTTTTTACTCGAAGGAAATGGACAAGTTTTGAGTCACAATTACTAACATGAGTGTAATTAAGGGACGTTCCGGTTCCGGTAAATCGTCAATGAGGTCAATTATCTTCAGCAATTACTCTGCCTTTGATACAAGACGACTTGGCGCTACTATTGATGTGGAACATTCACATTTGAGATTCTTGGGGAATATGACGTTAAATTTATGGGATTGCGGTGGTCAGGATGTGTTTATGGATAATTATTTCACTAATCAAAAAGATCATATTTTTAAGATGGTTGAAGTTCTTATTCATGTCTTTGATGTGGAGAGTAAAGAAATTGCGAAAGATATAGAAGTGTTTGAAAGATCTTTGAAACAGTTGAGAGAATTCAGTCCAAATGCTAAGATTTTTGTTCTGGTGCATAAGATGGATTTGGTCCAGCTTGATAGACGTGAGGAATTGTTTGGAATAATGATGAATAGATTACAGGAACATTCAAATCCTTACGGGTTCCAATTGACTGGCTTCCCCACCTCTATATGGGATGAAAGTTTATACAAGGCATGGAGTTCTATTGTTTGTTCATTGATACCTAATATGAACACATATGAAAAGCACTTATCTAAATTGACGGGAGTACTAGAAGCACAGGAGATTATATTATTTGAAAAGACAACTTTTTTGGTTATTTGTTCGTCTAATAACAAATTAGACTTAACAGCACTTAATGGAAATGACAATAATAAATTAGATCCAAAGAGATTTGAAAAAATATCCAATATAATGAAAAACTTCAAACAGAGTGCCACAAAGTTGAAATCCCAATTCAGGACATTGGTCCTTAATGACTCACTCTTCATCGTGGAATTAAGTTCCAATTTGATGATTTTTGTTGTCTTGGAAAAAGGTAGATTTGGACAACAGGTGATACTCGAAAACATCAAACAGGCCAGAAAGTATTTCCAATGAGACAACAACAGCTGATAATTTTTATGTCTCCCTATCAATGTTTAATCGATTAATATGATAAAAGTGCTTTAGAGGTAGAAATGGGTGACTTGTACAATGTAGTGAGTTGATGCATCCTTGGTTTTCTTCTATGCCGGGTGGGATCAGTACACAAACCTGTAAATCTAAAGGTATCACCACCATTTAAATCTTTCGTGGCCCATACGAATCATTCCATGAACGCTGCGAACTGCCCACTCACACAACCCAGGACCATACCGACCCTTTCCCAAATACCCTGTTTTCAGTGTGCAGTCCCACCGTTCTAAAACGCGCACGGGCTTTGTCTCCGGCGGAGTCAGGAGCCACATTGCATGGCCGTCTGAAGTGTGGGTACTAATACTATATAAGCATTGCCGGCTCTGGGCACACAAGACCAAGCCATGACAGACACAAAGGGAATATCATTGCAATGGGAACACTCAAACCCACGCAGAACGAGCTCACCGTTGAGCAGGTCGCCACAGACGACGAGTGGTACGCACGCTTCTCCAACGCCAGGAAACGCATGATGGTCGTGATCGTGTCGCTGTCGTGCTTCATCTCGCCCATGTCATCCATGTCCTTCCTCCCTGCGGTACCCATCATCGCAGAGGAGTTCCATACGTCGGGGAACACCATCAACCTCTCCAACGCAGTCTACTGTATTGTCATGGCCCTGTCGCCGTGTCTGCTGGGACCCTGGGGTGATATCTACGGCAGAAGGTTCACCTTCCTGATATGTCTGATGATGTTTGTCGGCGTGAGTATAGGTACTGCCCTGTCAAAGAACCTGGCTATGTTTTATGTCTTCCGGGCACTGACTGCCCTGTTTGGTACGCCCTTCTTCAGTGTTGGTGCTGTTGTGATTGGTGACATTTACAAGCCCGAAGAGAGAGGAAACGCGATGGGCTGGGTGCTTAGCGGGAGTCAGATCGGGCCTGCTATGGGCCCGGTGTTGGGAGCTGTGATCGTGACGTATACTTCGTGGAGAGTCATCTTTTGGGTCCAGGTTGCGTTAGGTGTTGTTGATTTGGCATTGGCTGCCGTGTTTCTTCCTGAGACTGGAAGAAATATCGAATTGGTTAAGATTAGAGAGGAAACAGGGAAAAGAGTATGGTGGGTTAATTATAATTGTATCAGTGTTGTTACTGCTTTCAAATACTTGAATTTGGTTCTTGCTGGTGTTATTGCATGTTCGTTGCATTATAATATGTATTCGTTATTGACACCAATCAGATACGTTGTGGATCCGAGATTCAACTTACAGGATCCTGTCTATGGTGGTTTATTCTATCTGGCTCCTGGTTTAGGTTATGTTGCAGGTTCATTCTTTGGTGGTAAATATGCTGATTATCATGTTCGCAAATACATCAAGATCAAAGGAAGAAGAATTCCCGAAGATAGACTACATTCAATGAAGATAGCATACGGGATCTTCATACCTGGAACCATCTTGGTCTATGGTTGGTGCTTAGAGAAGGAAAAAGGCGGAATGCCAGTTCCTATTATTATGATGTTCATTGGTGGGTTTGCACAAACTATTTGTTTCCCAAGTCTAAACACTTATTGTGTTGATTCAATGCCACATTTGAAAAGTGATGCTATTGGTGGTAATTATGCCATCAGATTCATTGCTGCTGCCATTGGGAGTGGTACTGTTTTGATCCAGGTTCAACATATTGGTATTGGTTGGACATGTACGATTAGCGCTGGTTTCTTACTGATTGGCAATATCTGTTTGTACTTGTTGATTAAGTATGGTGAGAGATTGAGAGGTAGGTATGACAAAAAAGAAGATAATGAAGAGGAAGAAGAAGAGCATGCTGTTGTTGAGCAGAGACAAGAGAAAGAGGTTTAGACTACACTTTAAGCTTAATATGTTAATATAATGAATCATAATGCATTTTTACTTAATAGAGTGATTCTTAGTTATTATTATTAGTTAGAACTTTCACTTTCTTCTCCCATCTTCAACTTCAATGTGTTCAAGATCTGATACTCAACATCAGTCAATTCTAAACTCTTAGGAATTATCAACTCATCCTTTGTAATCACCAATCTATCAGGAGTTTTGGTATTTACACCGCTCGATAAAATAGGATCCAATTTCGTCTCATTAGTATTATTGGTCTTTAAATCACCAGTTCTTTGTTCTTCATCTTCAGTAACCTCCTTCTTCGGTCTCTTATAGGCCGTCCACCAATAAACAGGATATCTTCTCAACACATTATTCGTAATTAACCCGACTCCAATAATAACAACACTAGAAACCAAATGAGCCGGTAAATACCACCAGCCCATCTCCGCAATCTGAGGATCCAACAATGGAATCAATGCAGTCGCACCACTCGGAGGATGAACACAACCAAATATAGTCATAACAACACTGGCAATCGCCGTACTCAACGCAGCACCAATGTATAAATGTTCCTTTCCTGTCTCAGTCAACTCAAACAACTTCAATATAATAACACCCACCAACGCACTCAAGAATTGACCAAACAGGATATTTCTTGGTTGTGCCAAAGGAACTTGATTAACATTGAATAACAAAATAGCAGTGGCTCCATAACTCGCTATCAGCACAGGGGCGTGATGTTCTTTGAAGACACTAGAGTGCAAGAATACCTCCTCGACGGTCAAAATTCCCACAAATGTACCAATCATGACATCCAACCAGATCAAATAATCGGGTTTTGGAGAGACGGGATGATGTGGGTGATGATGGCCAAACCAGCGAGAAAGTGAATGCGGGAGCTTAGAAAGGATGGAGGGTGGGTAGTATGGGTTGAGGTACTTGTCTATAGTGAATTGCCAGACCATGTTGGAGTTGACCGTACAGAGTGTCCTATACTATCATCAATTGTGTCCCAACTGCATGGTTTTTGCACTGTTTATGGTTTGTCTGCTTTTTATACTTTTTGGCACATTTCTCGAAACTGACTCCACATTTTCTCGCGCGATCCGAGTCAGATCCGGGATACTAAAAATGACTTCAGTTCAGTGAGGTTCATGCAGTAATATCATATTTTAGAAGCTGTCATTAATTTTAATTATATTTAGATTTGACTTGTGTGAAATCGTACTATCGACCGAAAGGATATGTACGATTGTATTTGGATAGTATTTGGATAATATTTGGATTGTAATTTCGATACTATATAAGTTAACATATTTGGATATAATTTGGAGAAGCTAATGATATTTATAGTAAAACATCATAGAATGTATTTGGAAGATCAACGTTAATCGAACCACTAATAAGATCGATTGATCTTATCTCTTATCTTGTTCATATCATTTTGAGTTTTTATTTAAGAAAACAGAGACCAGCATTTTGTTAAGAACAAGCCGACGGAGTTTAGCCGACGGTATTATAGTAAGGGCACTACTGCTTCCCATCCTGGTTTTATGAATGTTGAAATTAATGAAGATGGCGAAATCGAAGGTTTGTTCTGATGATAAAAGGAGATTTTGTGTGTCTCCTTTAATATAAAATGAAAAACTGATTATTGTAAAATTAACAGGTTGAATACCCAAAGCCTTGTGCGGTTAGTTTTAAACATTCTCAAGTCTGGTTGGAACTACAATAACTTACATTTTTGTGTCAGTGGCTAATCATTAGATCATAGAGTATAAATATGAGTGAATTTCCACACAATACAATTAGTGAAACGACAACAATTTATAAACAACAAGAACACCAAAAACGAGACAATAAACATGATGCAGATCAAATTCCCCAAATCACACGCAATCACGAGCTCAAGAAAAGCATGATGTTAAGTGCGGACCGAACCCGGTATTTCACTTTATGTTGGGTATACGTTTTGTCAATTAGCTGAATTGGATTATATCAGACCTTTTATCCTGCTAAAAGGCAGAGAAGTTGAAGAAAAAGGAATTGAAGAAACAATCGGCGAAAAACTTGAGAGACTTGACCAAAGGCTTGACACAGTTTATGAACAAAGTGCAAGAATTTATGAACAACCTGTAATAATTGATGAACAAAATGAAGGAGTTGATGAACAACGTGCAAGAGGTAATGAAAAACTTCAAAAACTTAAGGAAATAATGGATGAAGGATTTACAAGTATCTTCACTGAGTTTGATTGAAGGTAATCAATTTGGTGGTTTAGTTCACTTGCTTGGGCTAGAGAAATTGGAAAAGAAAACAGTTGCAGATTTATGGTATAGGATCACTGGAATAATATTTAGTTGATACATCTTTTTTATAAAACATTGTAAGAAACCATCGACAGGACATATGTGATAATTGCAAGTATCCTGCACTCATATCATTCTCCAAATCTTCAAACTCAACAGAATTAAATAACTGATTTGCTTTCAATTTTTGCTTGTGTTTCGAAAATTCTGAAGGTTCTGCGCATCTTAAACAAAAGTAAAAAAGCACAAAGATCAACAGATTGCAGAACAATACAGGAAACATTAGTTTAAATTCGTCCAGTTGAAACTATTCTTCCCCTTTTTCATGACCTTTAAACGCAATCTTTAAAATCTCATCTTCGAATCCAGGAATCTTGATATAATTGATCCCGTTTTCTTCTAATCTCTCTAATCCAACATTCTTTTTCACGAAAGTGTCTGGTTCCAAAACACCAACGAACACATTTGTAATCTGATCCTTGTACTCCAAGATTCTATCACAACACGGCAAGTTCCCACTCAATCTAAATGAACATGGTTCCATTGTGGTATACAAATCTGTATTTGGCGGGATTTCTCTCTTTCCTATCTTTTCAAAGTATTTCTCGAATGAACATTGTTCAGCATGGGTATTGCCTGGTAATTCCCTAGAATATCCAGTTGATAATATTTCTCCGTTATTAACCAGCACAGCACCAACTGAGAATGCAGTAGTTGTTTCTTCACATTTATCAGCTTCTTTGATTGCTAGTTTCATGTAGTCAACGTGCTTCTCTAATGCCCAATCTGGAAAATCTGTCTGATATGACCATTCATCTTCCTTTGACGAATATTTATAAGCATGCAACCATAATTCTAAATCATTTGGACCTGGATCACTGTATAATTGAGTGTCACAAACTTCACATCTTTCATCCAACAACACTTCACCATTATAAGTATCCGGATAAAACCAAGAAGATGCTGATGTTGATTTCCCTATTTGATCCAACTTCACCATAACCTCTTCTAAATTGGCCGTACCACCAACACCTAAATCATCACCCCAAATTCTAACATTCGAATAAATTGGATCGTTAGCAATTGGATATCCCAGATACTGTAAATGAACTCTGATTTGATGAGTACGACCAGTCATTGGTTTACATTTAACTATTGATGTTTGACCATCAAAACTGATTTTCTTGAATGATGTCTTTGCAGTCTTCCCATTTTCTGATTCATCAATGTAATTTAATGTGAGTCTTGGATCAATCGTGTTCACAGATTTATCAACTATTATCTCACCTTCTGGGAAATCGCCCTTCACTCTAGCGATATATTCTTTAGATATAGAATGTGTTTTCAATTGTTCAACAAATTTATCTGCACCTTTTGCACTCTTAGCAAGAAACATCAACCCAGATGTTAATCTATCCAATCTATTACATGGATGAACAGTAAGTCCGTGTTCAATTTGAAGAATCTTCGTCACTGAGTTGAATCTATATCTACCTGTTGGATGAACAGGCATACCTGGTGGTTTATCAATAACAACCAATTCATCAGTCTCTTTGACAATCTTGATAGGTTTCGAACTGACCACTGATTCGTGTCTATGGATCTTATGCGTAATGAGATCCCCATTCCTCACAATCGTATCAATATGTGCAATTTTATCATTCAGTAAGACTTTCCCATTTTCAATGGTCTTTCTATAATATGCCTCATCTCTATCACGGAACTCATTGCTGAAGATGTCTATTAAGGTGCGATCCCTCCATCTTAGTTTGCAGTACGTTAGGTATGTAAAGTAGTACGGTTCCACTTTCCTGAACTTGCCTTCGATTCTGTATTTCACAATATCATCATTTATTGAATCTTGATGGTTATCTTGTCTTTTCGAACGGAATCCAGCCTGATTTTTCAGTTTTTCTGCAGGGATAGGCGATTTTGATCTGGAGCGTGAAATAGCGGACGCAGCAGATGAGCTCATCTCTGAATCCATGACTATAGCAATGCAGTTGATTTAAAGTTCAAAGTGAGACGGTAATGTATGGAAATGTGTGAAAATTACTACAAATGAACAAATGAAAAACTCGTGACTAAGCGATAATAACTATTGAGCAGATGAATTAAATCTATAATTTGGCTCCTATCTTACCATACTTCTTCATAAAGTATTTGGTGTACTCTGGACTACTCATCAAATTAGCATTATCAATACTAACCAAACTCAGTCCATCTTTAACCAATTGAGTTCCCGTAGTCATCAAATCCAAATGCTTCTTCGTACCCTTAATACCAGGCGTATACTTGGTGGCAATCACCTCAGCCAACTCCTGGGCCCTCTTTAAAGCTTCCTCCTTAGTATCTAACACATCACTTACAATCCCCGCCTCTTTGGCCTCATCAGCAGTGAAATCTCTACCAGTGAATGCCAGTTCGTTGATTTTACTGATGTTCCCACTGATTAAAGGCAGCCTTTGCAATGAACCAATATCTGCAATAATCCCGATATCGATCTCCTTGATTGCAAATCTTGTATCCCTGCTAGCGATACGGATGGATGTGTCACTAATGATATCCAATGCTAGACCGTAGGAGACACCGTGGGATACTGAGATCACTGGGATGTCAAACTCGACCGGGGCGTTGATGCATCTTTGGAATTCGTTGATGAAAGAGGGTTCCAATTTGCTAGTTCCTTTGAAAGAGTTGATGACTGTCGATAGATCCAGGCCTGAACAGAAGTTTTGACCGACCCCGGAAAGTATTATGACATTTGTTGATGTTTCGGTGGATAAGTAGCGGAAGATGCGGTGGTATTCTTTCCAGGTGGCCTCGTTGAAACTGTTGTGTTTCTTCGGTCTGTTGATCTGGAGATGGGTGACCCCGTTTGACTGCTGAATGACTTTGAAGTAGGAGAATTCTGGCATTCTGGTAGTACTGATGTCTCCTGAAGTTAACAGAAAAGTGTCAAAACATCAAGAAATCTGGCAATTTTTATATGTTTTTTGTCCCTCGGCAATTCGAAAAGCTGGGGTAAGTCGTATTTTGACACATTTTGACCAGTTCGAAAGTTGAAGTCACGTAGTACGAAGTTCGAAGTATGTAGTCGAAAAAAACAGTACTCTCTTGGTGGACTGCCAAAATTCCATTTGGCTGTGATGGGTTGTAAATGTCGGCTGTCCAGCAATGGATCAAGTAATTTCTATTGAATCATGAAGTTCACTGATATGTTTGAAGCAATGGGGCAATCTGGTGTAAAAAGAGGGCATTATAACCTGGCATTTCATTGATTCAAAAATCTGAATAGTGAGTGACTCCGAGTCGACGCATTGAACGGATGGAGTGAAGTCTTCATGTTGTTGGTGTTGGTTCTTTTGGATGCTTTCGTGTGTTGAAGCCGGTTTCACCAGGTCGTCGTTGATACTTTGATCAGAGCAGATCATCGTACTTGCAGAGACTTATATTGGTGATATTCATGCAGGTGCGCATTTTCGAGGTCATAGCAGCGCCTATGACGTATTGGTAGCTTCCGATAACACCTTTATCTGCTGTACTGAAATATACGCTTAGAGAACATCTCGAAAGATGATTTATGTAACTTTCAGACCACCTCTCTCCTGAAATTCGCGAAATACACACAAAATCTCCAGCGAAACCGCGACTCCCACGTGGCCGAACCGGAGATCTGGAAAAGGGATGAAAATTTTCACAGTCACTAAACAGTCACAAATATCAAGAGAAGCCCTTCCAAAAAGACATTAGGTTAGTGATAAGCGATTGTGTCAAAGTCCAAGTGTAAACAAACACACGCTCCAACAACAACGCGTCGCACACACCGACAAACAAACAGAGTCACGCTCATCCCACACACACGCCAGCATCGCAGTCCGCAATTGGCCAATCCCGCTGTCGCTTGTTTACAAAAGGTCTAAACAACACCAGATCTGACACATAAACCCACAGCGATGTCCCAGCACGAGTTCAACGAGGACGACCTCGCGTCCGTTGTCGAGCAGGCCATGCTTGGCTTGGAACAGGACATGTTCATTGGGGTTGACGGTGCCGCTGCTGCCCAGAACGACGTCTCTGGTGCTGTTGTTGGTGAAGCTGATAATCAAAACAATAACAATAACAATCAAGACAACAACGCCAACGACAACAACAACAGCAAAGAACAAGGCAACGATGAAGTCGATGAGTTTGAGAGAGAGATACAGAGACAGTTAGAAGAGCAGTTCAACCAGCAACAAGAACAACATCAATCCAACGAATCCAATGTTGAAACACAGAATAATGTTGAGGATGCTAATTACCATGACAACAACCAAACAAATGCTAATGACACAAACAATAATGACGACGATGATGATGATGATGATGACTTTGCTAAGGAAGTCGAGAGGCAACTACAGGCTCAGCTGGATGGTAATATTCAAGAACAGGATCAACAAGAGGCAGATGATGTGAACCCTACTGAATTTCATGAACAACAAGCGTTGCCAGATGAAGTGAAACATGATGACTTTGATTTTGATGAACATATACGACAGCAGTTAGACCTTCAAATGGATAGCTCCAGCAATAATAAGGATGGTGCTAATAAAGAGGATGATGCCTCTTCAAACCATCAGGATTATGAACAAGAATTACAACGTCAGATTATGGATGCTTTGGAAACTAATGATAATGATACTGTTAAGGAATCTAAATCCGATGAACAACCATCTGTTAAACCTGCTGAATCTTCAACTGAACAAAAACAAGAACAGGAAGAACATACTCATCACTCTAATGAGATCAATTTTGATGATTTTGAGAAAGACCTTCAGAAACAGATAATGGATGCATTCAATGCTAGTGAAGCTGAGAATAAAGAATCAGGTAAAGAATCTTTAACATCCCAACAACAACATGAACTTTCTGATCAATCTTTGAAAACCGAATCGCTGCCGTCTCAACATCCTGCTCAAGATAAAATTGCCAATGATGACTTTGAGAAACAATTACAAGAACAAATCATGGATGCGTTCAATGCTGTTGATCAAACTCAAAAGGAAATGCAACAAGCAAGCCAATCCACACAAGAAGGTCAATCTTCTGCTAGTGATCCCAATGCTGATGTCAACTATGAACAAGAATTGCAAAATCAAATCATGCAAGCCTTTAATGAACAAAAGGATTCATCATCATCATCTCAAGCTGTTGCTCCACAAGGGTCTAAACAGAGACAGAAACAAGAATTGAACATCGATGATAACTCATTCAAAGATGCCTTAGCTGAGTTGGTTCAAAATGTTGTTGATGCTCAAACTGAACCTGATCAATCACAGAATCAAACTCAACAAGATCAATTACAATTTCAATTGCAACAACAGTTACAATTACAGCAACAGCTTCAACAACTGCAGCAGCTACAGCAGTTACAATTGCAACAACAACAGCAACATCAACAGATTCAAGCTCAACAGTTATTGCAACAGCAACAACAACAGAATGATGATGAAGATATTGATATGAATCAAATCATGCAGAATGCATTAGCTATGGCTGTTGAAGATCCAAATGCCTTATTACAGAGTCTGAATTTAGGTGATGTTGGTGATGGTTCGACTGGTAATGTTCTTGGTCAATTGTTACAACAACAAGTTTCATCTCAACAGGCTAAACCTGAAAAGAAAAAAAAGCAGACTAAAGCAAGAGAAAAGAAACCCCCAAAGGAAAAGAAACCAAGAGCACCTAGAAAGACACCTGCCAAGAAGAAGAAGGAGAAACCGCAAGTTAGTCAAATACCTATTTTCCAACAAGGTAACACATACCCACCAATTTCATTACATAACTTACCTCAATCTTTACAACAACAGGCTCAGAGTCTTGGTGTTATTACCGGTTCTCAGATCCAGATTGGTCAGAACATCAACAACAACAATGGCATCAATAATAATTTGAAGACTAATATTCCTGCCAGTCAACAACCAATTGTTGTTCCCCCTGTGCTCCAACTACAAGTTGCTCAATTACAACAACAGCAGCAACAGAAATTGTTGTTACAATTACAACAGCAACAACAACAGCAACAATCAAATGGCTCAGCTTTTGATAAATCATCAACATTACCTATCATTCCATTAGTTCCAGTTACTACCAAACCAAAACCAGCAGATCAACAGCAACAAGCTTCTGGTTTTCCCTCATCAGATGCGCCGAAACAACCAAAACCTGCTCCACCAAACTCAGTCTTAGATTCTGTAAAGAAGGCACCATTGGTATTATTATCCAAAGATACGTCAATTGATTTAGCTAATTCTGCCAACCAAAAGAAGAAAACTTCATTATCTATTGCTGAAACTCTGGCATTGAGTAGATCAAATATGTCAAGTGGTAAATTCAGTTCTAAATTGAATGATAAGAGAGATGATTTGAATAAAGTTAAGGTTCAGTCTTCAATCGTTGGTGCCCCACAACAACAACCAGCTTCAACTACTGCCACTGCTGCTACTGCTACTTCTTCTCAATTGTTGTCTGATGTATCTAAAACTGATGATGTTTCCGGTTTATCTCAACAACATGATGGTTCTAAAGCTGCTGATTTTTCAAAGAGACTATTACAACAAACTCCACCTGCTCCAAGCTTAGCAAGTCCATCACAACAACAGCATCCTATTTCTCATGCATCATCTCCATCAACTGGTCAATCTACTCCATCATTACCATTGGCTCCGGGATCTCAAGGAAATGCATTGTTGAATAACATCGGTACATTATTACCTAACTTACCGTCTAATTTAACTAGTTTGATAAGTAATGCAATTTCCAAGGCATTGAATTCACAAGCTTTATCAAGTTCTGGGTTTAGTTCTAAACAGCAACAGAAGGAATTACCTAAACCAATCAAGAAAAAACCATTAGATAAAGATGAAACTCCAGAACAACAAAAGGAGAGAATTAGATTAGAAAATAGAGAACGTAAGAAGAGATGGAGAGATGCTAATCGTTTGAAGAATCAGAATAATGATTTGAGAGCAAGATTGAAAAAGAGAGCTATTCAATTGTTTGGTGTTGAGAGTACACCTAAGAAACAAGAATGGATTGAAACTGAATTTGAAAAGAGAAAGAATAGAAGAATTATCAAATCTGCAAATCTGGAAGATTTGACTAATATCATTAATGAAACAATGACTAAATTGGATGTTTCTTCATTGACTCATGAATCGTTAAGTGAAATCATTACTCAAATTGTAACTAATGCATTGAATGGTGGTGGTCAAGCCAATAACAGCGTCAATAATGTATCTGCTTCAATCAATATTGATAATAATAATATTATTGTTGGAAGTGGTGATGTTTCTCCATCAGGATCTTCACATACTGATAATTTAATTGGTCAAAATTTGATTAATTCATTGAATCAAAGTCAGAGTTCATCAAATGGGTTATCTGATCAATTGAATGATGAGTCTAGTGATCTGTTAATAAATACTGAAATGTTTAATAACATTTCTAAAGAATTGGCAGATAATGTTATGGAATTAAGCAAGGAACATGATGAATTAGATAATCAACTGGAGCAATCAAAAGCTGCTACTGCTTCTCCTTCATTCATACCAGTTCATCAGCGACAACAAAAACAACAATCAATTCCTCAACATCAATCACAACCTTCATTAACTCCATCAATTGATCATCAAAAGCAATTGAATCCAGCCATCACTCCAGTTTCTCAACATCAGGAAATCCAACCAGTGGTTTCAAAGTCAACGATCCCAACTTCAACTTCATCAACTGTTGAAAAACAACCATCATTACCATTGAAACGTAAGAGTGATGTCTTATCGAGTTTCGATTTCAAGAAGGCTAAGATTCCATTGATTCCATTAACTATGAGATTTGATGATGATGACAAAGATCTGAATCAAGAAGAAACCAAGAATGAACCACCTAAAGCTATTGTTACCAAATCTGTTGAAGCTTCATCTGCTTATGTCCCAAATCCTATTTCCAGATCATCCACATCTGTTGTTCCTACTGTTAGAAAGGCTCCAGCTCCAACCACTATCACTCCTACAACTCCAAAAGTTCCCGAAGTTTCAAAAACATCACCACCAACAATCACCAAACCTAAATCCATCAAACTAAACCAACCAGCATTGACACCTACTACAATTTCCAGACCTATAAAGATGCCTGCATTCAGAAAACCGGAGCCATCGTCTAATAATAACAGCACAACCTCATCAACTCCATCCACTAATGATACCCCTAATGACAACAACAACACCAAGACAACAGCAACATCAACCAATTCATCCAAACCCATTACTTCTGGTCTGAATATCACTAAGCCTGGCCCAGTCAAGACCGAATCATCACCCGTGATTAATGCATTGAAGAAAAATGTATTGCAGAGACCTAAATTCGGAATGAGAAAACCTGGTGCTTTTACTCATACGGGGTTGCGAAAACCTGGTGCATTTCAGAGACCAGAAAAGAAGAGTAAAGTATAGAGTGTGTTTATTTGACTATAATGTTTTATAATTGTGTTGCCTTTTGCTTTGTTTGTTTAATGACCCAATTTATGTTTTGTTTCTACTTTCAATAACCATAAGTTAAAAAACTGCAGCCAGAATCTCAATTCCTCATTTTGGGCGAATGATAATCACCAAATTGATCAAATATGATGGAACTCTTGCCTCATTTCTCATGTTTGAGGTCTTTCTGGCATTTTCAAGCAGATATTTCCATGACTCACATTCTTTACAGTAATCAAGCATATAATAACCAATTTGGATATATCTCAACATTGGCACCAATTCTTCACTAATTATCAGATCTTGCTTGGCTGACGTTTTTACCATGGAGTGATTTCTGGCAATGTAAAGGTTTCTCAAAACCATAAGATGATGGAATAGGTTGGTCCAATTTTGTTGATTAAAAAAGCTATTTTCTAATGTCAAACTTGTCAGACGTGATGTTACTCCTTCAAAATTTGTCTCAAGTCGGTGTCTTAAATTCATTTCTGGAATTCCTCTTATTTTGAGGTGATTGATTCTAAAGCATAGACCAACTATTTGTGTCATTTGATTGGCAAGGAGTTCAACATCATTACCTTGTGGTGAATAAGACAGAAGGTGGAATCTAATGTCAAAATCCACTTCAACTGTTTGAATTTGTCGAGCCATTTCAGGGTCGTAAATGTTGTGTCAACCGTTCAATACGATTAGCACCATCCCTTAAATTAACTCTGAGATATAAGAACCCATAGGCTTGAGAAACTTAATGAAAGTCTCTGTTTATTGATGATGCAGTACTGATGGCAGTGATTCCTACTGCGTTCTGTAAACGCAGGAAAACAAGGATTTTGATTTCTCTTGGGAGTTGTCCAAGAGAACGAGGAGGTGAGGCCATATCTTCTTCCTTCAATGTTACACCATTATATGACTGAAGCTTGAGAAGGGAGAAGATTGGACAAAGTGTCTTTTCTGGTTTTGTGGTTTTGTGGTTTTGTGTCATCCTGTGTTATGTTATTCTTCTCATCGCAAAGTGATGCTTCGTAAAAAACATCACTCTCTGTACGTTGCTCTTCCAATAACGCACAAGAAAGAACCATGCACAGTACAATCGACAGTCTTCCTAACGAATTACTTCTCCAGATATTCGATATCTGCCTGACGTTGGACAGGGACTTTGAGTTTGAGAAGCATCTCACAAACATACTAACCTTACAACGTACAAATGACTGTTACAAAAGCTCATATAAGGAATTGAATTTTCAGGTTTATCGCAAGTTGTGTCCAATTGCAACACCGACACTGCTGAGTTTAGTGTGTGTAAGCAAACGATGGAGTGTTCTACTCACAGAGACTGTATGGAAGAAGAGAAAGTTTCCTCTTGGATTAGCAGATCCTGGAATATGTTTGGAGGAGTTGTTCTCATTGGAGAGTTCAGAGAAGAAACAAGGTAGTGAAGTATGGCATATCAGACAGACTCTACGGTTGATGAATGGTCTGGAATGCCTTACTCCAGAGATACTGGATGCTATCAAACCCGGAGTTGTGCACTTATTCCTCAAGCTATGTCCCAGATTGAGCACACTTGAAATCCATCCTTCAGAGATCCCATTCAGGAAAATCATGGCAGGTGCGTGGTTCATGGGCAGACGACTCAAGAAGCTGCTCATCACAGGCATAAATCACATTGGAGACGAGGACCTGGCCAAGTTCCACTTTACTGGTCAATATTTGGAAGAGATCATAGCTGAAGACACTGTAGACTTGACAAGTTTAGGAATCAGCGACATCTGCATGTCTGCCACGAATCTAAAAGCCATTTCCTTGGTTAATGTGCCACTGGTGGACTCCATGCTGTTGCGGACTTTGCGTTTGTGCCAGATAAGATCTCTTACTGTGAGAAAGTGTGATGGGATTAATGAGCACGGATTCGATGACTTTGTGACAGATATTATTAGAAGTGGGGGTTTCCAGAATCTTGAGAACGTTTGTTTTGAGCATTGCCAGGGTGCGACGGGGGCCCTTAGGAGAAGATTAGCGCGACTCAGAGGGAGATACAAGAGCTTTGTTTGGACTGTGGACTAATAGGTATACGGGCACAATATAAGCATCGCTACGTAACCAAACTGATATGATGGAGTCGGTTCTGCCGAAGTAAACCGGATTTAAAAGCATTCGCGATTTTCCACTCGAGTACGAAATTCATATGATTTGAACGTAAAATCACCAATAAACGCACTTCCGGTACCACCACCAGCCATGTCCCGCAGAGCACAGCCAATAGTGACTGCCAGCAAGGAGGACAACCTTTTCAAGGAGGCTCTCAAGCTTTACGAGGCCAAACACTACAAGAAATCCGTCAAGAATTGCGACCAAATCTTAAAGAAGAGTAACAGCTCCAACTATGCCGAATCATTGGCTTTAAAAGCGTTGAATTTGTACTTTTTGAAAGAGTATGAGGAGGCTAAAGTCTATGTTGCTAAGTCGATCCAAAGGGATGAGTTCTCACCTGTTTCGAATCATATTTTAGGGATTTTTGCAAGGGCTAGATTGGACTATAAAGAAGCTGCCTATTTCTTTAAGAAGGCATTGGATAATGGGTCTTTTAATAAGCAGATCTGGAGAGAATTGGGTGTCATGGAGGTTCAAATCCGTGATTATAGAGCCGCTGCCAAGTCAAGACATACCTATTTGGAAGACTTCTTGGGTTATAGAGCCAATTGGACCAGTTTAGCCGTTGCCCATCATTTAAATAAGGATTATGATGCTGGTGAGAGAACATTGACCAAATTTGAAGAATTAGCCAAGGGGAAATTAACTGAGGCTGAGATGTTTGAACACTCTGAGTTACAATTGTATAAGAATCAATTGATTTATGAATCCGGGGAGGTGGAGAGAGCATTGAAGGATTTAAATGAATTGGATACTTTTGATAAATTGGAAGAGTTGGAATGGAAGGGTAAATACTATTTGAAATTAGGTGATAAGAAAAATGCTGCCATCATCTTTAGAACCTTATTGAAGAGAAATCCAGATAATATCAAATATTACAACTTTTTGGAAATTGCATTGGGTACTTTAGGTAAATCTGTCAAATTAAGAGATGGTTTATATCAAAAATTAGCTAAATTTTATCCTAGATCAGATCCACCAAAATTCATCCCATTATTTTTCACAGAAGGTGATTTATTCGTTGAAAGAGCCTCCAAATATGTCTTGTCTCAATTAGACAGAGGAGTTCCAACTACTTTCACCAACATCAAACCATTATACAAATCCCAACCAGAAAAGATCCCAATCATTGAAAAAATTGTCTTGGATTATTACAAAAATATCAAAGAACCTTTGAATTGGGTCTGGACTACTTATTTCCTTGCTCAACATTATTTATTCTTGAAAGATTTGAACAAGGCTAAGGAATTAATCGAAAAGGCCATCGAACATACTCCAACTTTAGTCGAATTATACATTCTAAAGGCAAGAATCTTGAAACATTATGGGGATGCTGAAGGTGCTGCTAAGGTCATTAACAAAGGTCGTTTGATTGACTTACAGGATCGTTTCATTAATACCAAGGCTGTCAAGTATTATTTACGTGCTAATGAAATCAAGAAAGCTACTGATATTATTTCTATCTTTACTAAGAACGATGAGGACACCAAGAATGGTTTAAAAGATCTTCATATGATGCAAGTCAATTGGTTCTTGATTGAAAATGCAGAGGCTTATTTAAGATTATATGAGGTTGCCATCAAAGAGAAGAATTCTGAGAATATTGTCAAGTATGGTGGTTTAGCATTGAAAAGATTCAAAGCGATCGTTAAAGTCTTTGAAGAATATTATAATGATCAATTGGACTTCCATACCTTTTGTATGAGAAAGGGTACCGCTAGGGCATATATTGATATGGTTCATTGGGAAGATCATGTCTTTGCTTCTCCAATTTATACAAGGGCTGTTAAAGGTGCCTCTAAGATCTTATTATTTAATGAAAAACCTAAACTGGCCGAAACTGAAGATGAAATTAAAGATAAAAAGAAGGATAAGAAGGAGAAAGCAGCAAAGGCTAAGCAATTAGATGCCGAGAAGGCTGAATTGATTGCATATCCACCAGAAGAAGATTCTGATGTGTTTGGTGAAACTTTATACAATGCTGAGAATTGGACTAAGTTGTTCCAGGATGAATTTTTTTATCATTTATTGGAACAAGGTGATGCTTTGTTATTGACGCATGATCTGAATTTCCATTTGAATTTCAAATTGAAGAAGATTCCTCTTGCTATTGCCGCATTGACTAAATTGAAGGACTTATCCAATTTCAAATATGAGAATTTACCAAGTTACTTATTGAAAGTCAAGTTTAGATTAGGTGAAGAAGGTTTGAATAAGATCCTTGCTGAGAGATTGCTATCTAAAAATTTTCCAGATTTTGAATTTGATGATATTGATGCTATTGTCAAGAAATATTTGAATTTGGAAACTGTTAAGGGATTATTAGGTCTTGTTTATGTTGTCAATTTGAACTTAGATGGTGTTAATAATGATGAGTATAAACAGTTGATCTTGAAAACAATTGAAACCTTTGAACCAGTTGAACAAGTCGAGATCTTGAAAGCTTTGAAATAGTGTGGATTGTATATATTATTTGCTGGGTACGTTAAAGTTGATTGATCGTGATTATTCTGGTTGTAGCGGATGTCTTTGTCCATACAGACTACTTGGTTAGATTTGGACTTCTTGAAAAGAGTTGTACTGCTCTGACCAGTCGCAGAGTCACAGACTAACCCTAGTTTGAAGTTAAAACTTTATTTATTTTCTAACTCTTGAGTCCAAAAGATTGATGCGTCTTCAATGGTCCTCCTTCCTTTCCTTGTTTTGTCCTATCTTTCATCAAAGAGGAACACGTGAATGCCTGTCACGTTTTGGCAGTTTCTTAGATTTTGCAAGACTCCCACGTGACCCAGCAGATATGGGGGTTCGTTTATTGTGAATTACGAATAGTTTTATCTAGAAACTCCTGAGAAGATCGGAGAAGTTATTATAAATTGACCGGTCTAAAGGTTTGTAATTTTGAGTGAAAGTTGATGGAGTTAATAATAAATGAATGAGGGTCTTGAAAAATTTCATGGAGTTAACATACTTCTATCTTAAAAAATAAAAGTTTCATATATGTTCGAGAAACCGTATAAATCAAATTTAATTAAAATTCTGAGAAGCTTTTATATGTGGCTCAAGTTTTGAAAATGTACAAACAATGGAGAAAAAGTGAATTTGTCTCTGAAGACTCTTCTCGGTTAGGGCCACATGACACATAAAAAGTTCTTTCCATCTGCAAATCACCCCATTCCAATCGGCAACCAGAGTCCGAAGCGCAGAAAACAATATCTGAGGTGCAACTTGGTGTCGCAATACTTGGCAGATGATGGATGCGCTCTGCTTGATGCCGATGAAGAATGGCCTTCTGTTTCTCCGGAGTATTGGCTCATCGACAATAATGTTTTCAGTACACTTTCAGTTTGAAAAAGACAGTATAGGTAGGTCTACCCAACAGTACATAATTATTGCATGAACGGAAAAATGACGAATCACTGTCCTTAATGTGTGTCTGTGTTAGCTCTAGTTTTGCTGGTGTCTCAAACACTCAAAACAAAGCCTTTAGTTTTTTGTGTCTCTTGGATTGCCGAATCCGGACAAACTGTGGCCCAAAAAAGAATCAATGAAGTGACACAATCGCCAGATCAGAAGTGAAAATCAGCAGTCAGTGAGGTATTCTGGTATCAACTAGCTGCCTCATGACTTAATAAGAAGGTAGAATAACCTGATCGTATCGATATCTGTTGTAAGCTTGATCATTGTCTGTTGTTTGTCCCTTTGTCTCTTTTAAAGGTACCACTTGCATGGGACGCAGTTCCGACTATCGATTTGCCATAAAACGAGTACGAAGTCAACCATAAAATGACAGGCACAGTTTCACAGCAGCCTAAGCCATTCATATATCAGGCCATTTCACTTCTCTCTTTTCCAGTAACAAAATCGACCAAAAGTCGTCTTATGTTCGGGTATTTAAACGGCATCCACAATATGACCACTGCAAAAAGTATCCACAGTTTTTTGACACCACATTATAAATATCGACAGTCATCTCCAATGATCCCTATCCAATAGAATTACACCCTAAGACACTATCGCCAATGACCAGATCACAGCCAAAAGTTAACAAATCGATCGCGATAATAGGTGGTGGTGCATCAGGTGCAATCATTCTTGATGCTTTGAAGAAAGAGCAAAAGTTTGATAAGATTACATTGTTTGAGAGAAGAGATAAAGTTGGGGGTGTTTGGGTATTGGATAAGAAACCATCCACTTTGGATGTCCCTCCAGGTTTGACTGAATTGGAATTGGATCCTGAATTAACTACGCCCTTTGAATCTGAAGAACAGGAGAGTTTGAAGGAAAGAGTTTTGAGACCACGTCCTGGACAGGAAAGATATATTCATACTGCATCTTATGAGGATTTGAGAACTAATATTCCTGAACAGTTGATGACGTATTCTGATGAGAAGACTTGGGGGATTCCTGCTGATGATAAAAGAAGGGTTGAGAATGATTATGTTCGTGGTGAAGTTATTCAGCAGTACATTGAAAGATACTTGAATAGAAATCCAGGGCATATTCAGTACAGAACCACCGTGGAGCAAGTCACTAAAAATTACAATGATCCAAATGCGCAATTTGAATTGACATTAAGAAAAGAAACAGATGAAAAGAATGATGAGAATGTCTATTTGGATCAATGGTATAAAGAAAAATTCGATTCTGTTATTGTCGCAACTGGTCATTATCACGTTCCTTATATTCCTAACGTTCCTGGCTTAAGTGAAGTCTATCATCGTTTCCCTCATAAAGTCAGACATTCAAAGACATTTAGAGCAACCGATGATTTCAAAGACAAGCGTGTGATTGTTGTTGGTACCCGAGCTTCTGGTGCTGATATTGTTCAAATAGCATCTAAAGAGGCTAAGATTATTTATCAGTCAAAGAGAACTAAAAACACAGCATTACGTTCTGATGAAGTTGGAAATCAGGTTGTTTTGCCAAAGATTATTCGCTATGAACTGATTAATGATAATGAAGTGATTGTTCATTTTGAAGATGGATCAACTGTTAAGAATCCAGATGAGATTATTTATGCTACTGGATTCAGATATTCTTATCCATTTTTGAGAAAACAATATCCAAATTTCACAACTGGTTATATTATTCCTGATTTATATCTGCATACTTTCTTCGCTAAGGATCCTTATTTAAGTATCATTGGTGTCCCAACTGATGCTATTTCATTCAGAGCCTTTGAATTCCAGGCGGTGTTAGTTTCCAGATTCTTAGCTAATAAGATCGAATTACCAGATTTGAAAACTCAATTAGAATGGGGATTGACTCGTTACCAAAATAAAGGTGACTCAAGAGCATACCATACCATTGATTTTGAGCAGAAATTTGAATTCTTGGAAAGTTTAGTTGATTTAGGTGGTGGTGTTGAACCAATTGGAGGTACCGGTAGACCATTCCCGGTGTTTACCCAAGAAGATAGAGATTTGCAACAGTCTATTCTTGAAAAGTTGAGAAAGTTTTTTTCTGAGTTGGATCCACAACTTGATGGTGTGAAGATTCCTGAAGAGGCTGCTACATAGAGAGAATATAGGATTATTTATGACTGTTGTTACTCGTAGTGGGTTGGTTCGTGGACACTGGACAGACGAAGACCGAACAATCCGGGATCTCCTAAGCAGGGTTCAGGGGATATTTTCTAACAGCAAGTTTAAACTTTAGTAGAATCGACGAACAATGCAGGACAGGACAAAAAACGCGCGTGCAAAACGGTAAATGTCTCGAAAAAAAAATTATGTGACGGATCAGCCTTTCGGGAAATGCCTTCTCAAAACAAAAATGATATCTAGCGATTATTATACAAAATTTTATATAACAGGTGGGTATTTTTTTTTTCTCTAAAAGTTGACTGCTCTGTTGACGTTAGAAGTGTTTCTGGCTTCTCTCGTATCATCGATGGCCAAATCGTCTTCGTCATCGTCGTCCCATTCCTGACCACTGTGGTCAACATTGGCGTTTTTCTTTCTATACCACCATAAGACACCCGCAACGACAAGGATTATGGCTGGCACAACGATACCGACAACACAACCAACGATGACTTTCTGGTTGGAGGTGAGGCCCGAGGTGGATTTCTGCTCGATGGAGGTGGTGGATTGCACGGAGGTCTGAGTTTCGGTGACGATTCTGCCGTCAGAAGAGAAGACTGTGGTGACTGTAACGATTCTTGTGATCTCGACAGATGATTCTGGTCCGGATGTGGTGGCTGATGATGAAGAAGATGACGAGGTGGAGGAGGAGGAGGAGGAGGATATAGTTGAAGATGGTAGTTCGCTGGTAGATGAAGGCGTAGAGGAGGAAGATGATGGTTCGATTCCAGAAGATGAAGAAGTGGTTGATGATGATGATGATGATGATGATGATGATGATGATGATAGTGAGGGAGAAGAAGATGATGATAAGGGAGAAGATGAAGATGAAGTTTCTGATGATGAAGACGAGGAGGACCCGAAGTCGATCGAACTGGAGGACGATGAGATGGAGGACAATGGGAATGAGGAAGATGACACTTTGGTGGATGAACTGGACGAACCAGACTCGAGAGGAATGCCTGTTGTGTTGGTGGAAATGCCAGGCGTTATTACGGTCGGCGATATGGACTCGACCTGTGCGGACACAAGCGACACGGCTGCCAATAATAAAGTGAGACGCATCTCTGGGTATCTGTTCGTGGGAAGTTGGAAGGTGAAGGTGGCTTTGTTACTGTTGAAGGAAAGAAAGATTTAAAACACAAATTTTATTTAGATCAGGCCCGGCTAAAAGCCATTCCATTTTTAGAACACCTCAGAATGTCACGTGAATGTCACGCGATTGTCACGTTTGTCTTTTTTTTTTCGCACTCTGAGTTCGAAATAAACTTTGCCGATGATCACGACGGTCTTGATCGAAACTCTAGTATAAACTCTATCGCATTTATTATTCAGACAAGATGTCCCTTAATCAACAAGACCTAGCCAAATTGGACGAACCATCCAGAAACGAGATCCTTCAATTCATTGAGTCAGAAAACTCCAAAACTAAAGTCCAAACTTCAATTCATCAATTCACAAACTTATGCTTCAAGAACTGCATCAGCAATATCAACAATGGACAATTGTCTTCTCAAGAGGAATCATGTTTGAATAACTGTGTCAACAGATTCTTGGACACTAACATCAAAGTCGTCCAGAACCTTCAAGCTGCTCAGCAACAATAGATGATTGGAAAGGTCCCCTTGTACATAGTTATATTAATAAAAAAAATAGAAAGTTTCATTATGGAAAGGTTCACGTAATGAGAGATGACGTTACTTGGTCGTGTGGTATGGAATGAAAATATATCGTCATTACGAGGTAGCAACAAATAGATGGATCTTTAAGATTGATGGGTTTCTTCAGCTTTACCGTCATAAGTAGTAATAGTTTATTGGAGTGTGTTGTGTTTGGTACAAGATTTGGTGAGAATTTAAAACGGTAAAAAAAGATCAGAAACGTTGCTGTTGCCATGATTTATAGCTGCAGCACACCAGTTTTCACTATTTACGCAGTAAAGCATCTTAAAACGAACTATCAGGGTCATCAGAGTCATCATGTCCTGTGGTCAAAAGTCTTTCCAATAATTCTTGATCTTCCTGAATTATTTCTTCGTACCTCTCATCAAGGAGATCTTTATATAAGAAGTCTCATGTTCTAAAGTCAATAAACCGTATGGCATTGTCTTTGTAAACCAAGTCTCTCAGAGCCAGGTCATGATGTCTGATTTTAGGACCTTTAATCATCCAACGAATCTGCTCCTTTGCATGGTCAATCACTTCTCTATCCATAGGAAACACAGGAGGGTTTCTATCCATGATTTGGCCAATGTTCTCAAGCAGAAGATAACATCCAATGAAAGGAGGAAGCACACCCATCAAACCGGTGAAGGAGAAAATAAGCCGCTCTCCGTACAGATACAACTCAGGGACATTGATCTGACCACTGGAATGTTTGTTATACTCATGGATCTCCTGATAGCACTTAATTTCAGGTAGATAAAAATCATCATGGATTCGTTGTAGAGCCACCTCCACCTCTTCGTCGTACCTATTCAGATAATGAACATCACGTAAACGCACCTGGTCGTATACCTTGATCACCACCTTCCTACTGGCATCAATTTCCTGGAGAGCCTGCCACACCTGCTTGTTCCTGATGGCACCTGGAGCGAATGCTTCAAAATGGCTTCAACTGTCTGTGAGTATCACACACGCGCTCATCTCCCTCAATGGTATAGTCAAAAAACACATCGAAAACGCTATCAAACTTAAGAACCTACTCCTCCAAAGAGGTCAGATTCCCATAATAAAGACGGAGAGAGTCCAAGCATCACATTGCGATTGCGGTATAATGAAGAATAGCACACTGATCATAGATAAATCTGTCAAAAGCGTTCTTTGTGGTTTGAGTTCCGAGCCCCGACCCGATATTATATGCCAAAGTACGCAAGACAAACATCACATCACATTATCTAGCTATTTTTCTACTCACGGCAGAGGCCCAATGTCGTTTCTTTGTCCATTGAAAAGTTGCCCCTCTGTATAGTTGTAAAGTTGTTGGTTTAATTCAAAACAAAAATAGTTCCCATCTGTGCGTGGACATACCAGTTTTTCCATGCGCACACTGATGATTTGCCCAGTGACTCACGTGATCCATAATACTTAGTGACTAAGCACCGCGTCAGCCAACCCTGACTGCACCGATATGTCCTTTTCCGATCAAAGTGGCATTTATCGGAGGCACGAGTTTTCAGCTTTATATAAACAGGAACATTCCACCTTGTTCCCAAACACTCCACAATTCCCGCCAACCCAGCCTCATTCACACACAAATGTCCACTAAGATCCCACAAGCTGAAATTCTGCCTTTGCCTACCGATGTCGGGGCCCTCGCCAACAGAATCAACTCCAGCACGCAAAAAGAGCACAGCAAGATCGATAAAAGTGTCACCATCAAGTTCGCAGTCGCGCTAAGAGATGCTAAAATCTACAGACAGGGGCTTCAGGGTTTCTACCATATCTTCAAGAACGTGGAGGTTTTGATACACAAAGAACTTGCTAAGGAGCCAAAGACTAAAGTTGGTGAGATATTAGAGCAGTTCTGGGATGAAGAGCGGATCTCTAGAACTAAGAGACTGGAACAGGATTTGTTATTCTTTTACAACAATGACAGAACCAAGTTCGAAAATCCAATAAGAGAAGAACAGATCGATTTTGTCAAACACATCTACGAAGCATACGAAGAGAAACCACATATCCTCTTGGCCTATTGTCACGTCATGTATTTGGCATTGTTTGCAGGTGGTAAAATCCTATCTTCCTCTTTGGCTAAAGCTACTGGTATTTTCCCACAAGTTGATGGTAAATCTACCTCAGAAGTTGCAGAGTTAGGTATAAACTTTTTCAAATTCCCCGTTGAAGATGACCAAGCATTAAGAGTCCAATATAAAAGAAATTATGAGTTAGCTACTAGAAATGCACTAACCGAGCAAGAGAAACTAGAAGTTATCGAGGAAGCTAAAGAGATCTACAAAAGAAATTACGAAGTTGTTGCTGAAATTGAAGACCATAACAGAGCTAAGATCCAAGGCAAATTATCATACAAAGTGTTAACATATGGCCATTATGTTGTTGGTTTATTGGGTGTGTTGGCTTTGGTGTTATTTGTTCGTCGTCATATTTGATTTTGATTTGATATCCTCATTGTGTACATTATATTTATAGTTCTCTGGTTTATAAATACCTCATTTTGGTTTAGGCTAATGAATGTTTATGATTGATTTTTTTTAATTATTGTTCTACTTATGTTTGAACCTGTTGATAAGTCGTAGTTTTTGGCCGATTATGACACATTCTTTTATCATTATAAATATATACAAGTTCTCCATGTAAAAACTCCATGCTATGATTCTCTAATCCTTCTTCAACTTTCTTCTTAATGCTCTTTGTGCTTTTCTTCTCTTTCTTAATTTATGTTTCTTCATTTTCAATCTTCTTTTTCTCAACACTGAATCAGCTCTGATCTCTTCATTTGATAAACCAGGCTCTATGGTTTCAATATTCTCCAAAATTTTAGCTTTTTCTAATGGGATGATTCTCATAAATCTCAATTCCTCAAGAATTTCAAATTGCTTAGGAGTTATATCTGTCTTGTACAGTTTAGCAGTGGAAAAAATGGCACCTAAATTTGTTCTTTTATCAGCGAATCCTGCAAAATCCGATCTCACCACATTAGAAATCGATCTGGCTGGGAGAAAAGCACGCAGTGGTTGAACAGCCCTCGTGAGTTGCACCGGACGCACTCTGCTGAGTATTGAAAACATGAATATTTGGTTGTTTGAACACCGAGCATGATAGTTAAAGTGAACTTTCCACCAAAATTTGGACGATTTTTTTTCAGTTCGAAAAATGCTTAGTCATTTCCCATACAAACTTACATAATCACAAAGCGGAATCACGTGCGATACGATTTTTCAAACACCGGGTAATGGAATTTCCCGATTTTACAAAATTTGTTTTCGAAAAGACATCAAACCTATTATCAGATTCGTATTAATCCTCACCACTTTGACTCAAATTCGATGCTTTTCACAGCAAAAAAGAGTGCCAGACTCGTCTCTTACACTGGGAACGCCGGCAGTGCCGTGCGTGTCGCAAAGAGAGGAATTTTCTCCGTGTTCAGAAATGCATTAGGTATGGATCCACCACCATCCGCCGATGAGCCAACTCCAGAAAACAGATTCCATCCATGGGACTCATCTCCTAGTGAAGATCTAAGACACAGAGCAGCCACGATACGGGCGATGGCGAAGTGTCCTGTCACCGGCAAGGAAATCAACTATACGTGTCCATTAAGTGGGATTCCTACACATCATTCGAGAGAAGCTTGGGAACAAGACACCCAGTATCATGCAAGTAAAAGATATGAGATATTGAAGAAGGTTAATATTTATGAACATGACTTGAGATCAGGTAGACCATTTCCTGAATTTGATTTCCCACAGTATCAAGAACGTGGATCACAGATAAGTTTAGATAATTGGGATTTATATTTCTATACGAGACAATATTACTCTATGGATACTGAATTTCAATTAGCTGCAGTCACCAAAATGTTATCATACCCAATTACCATTGGTGCCTTATTAAATCAGTTTTCCCCATATAAACTGAGTCCAAAGGGACCAGTCACTTTAGAAGGTTTGAAATCATTGGCTGCTTTACGTTACTCATTATATCCGTTCGAAAGAGCATCAACTTTCAAAGACAGACCAATAAGATTATTCATCGTTGGTGCTAGAGCAGAAGGTCAATTGCCAGGTCATGTCTGGAGACAGATGAATTTTCTTTTCCCTGAGATCGAATTCGAGTTACATTTTATCGGTCCAGAATGTCATTATGACCAAGAAAAAGGGTCATACTTACAAAGTTCAAGACCTGTTGTTAAAAGGGTTTCACCCAATTTATCAATGGTTTACCATACTGATTATTTCCATGTCTTACATGAAGCACAAGATTTTTTCCCTTATGATCCATACTTGGATTCATTCTTCTTATTCCATCCAGGTTTATCATACCCAGGTGCTCAAAACTTGTGGGAAAAGACAGTCCCTGGTTTATTAGAATCTAAATGTCCTGTCTTCATAACAAGTTATCATGAGGAGGATTTAAATAGTGATTGGAATTGGATGATGGAAAACTTCAACAAAGATCTTGATGTCTTGATTAATAAAACTGATAATTTATTTAGCTCAACTAAATGGGAGTTAAATGATTTGAATCCTCATGAAACTTATAGATTCAATCAACATATGTTTGCTGTTAGAGGTAAACGTTATCATGCTGTTCAACAATGATTTTGAATAGTGTGCATGTATATAAACATACAATGAATGTACATACAAAAAAACATATACAGTCAAAGATAATACATTTTTATGAAATCTGCATTCGTAGCTTCTACAGTTGTTGTTAAATATATCACATTTTATTTCATCATGACATTATAGATTGATAATTTAAAATAAATTCCTTTCTGATCTTTTCCCAACTATGAGGATCAAAAAACACATAAAGACCCTTTTCTGAATTTGGTGAGATCTGTATCGGTTCAACTGATGAATCTTTGGTCAACCAAACTTGTAATTCTTTATGATATCTCCAATTTCTACTCATTAATTCTCTTGAACTGAATTCTTGCAAGATATCTCTCGTCTTAGTATAGAATATGAAAAACAATGTCTCATCAGTAAACAGTGATAGTTTCTCCTGGAATGCATTGACACTATCATCAGTTTCAATCTTCTCAAACTTTTGTTCAAATATTGGTTCAACTTCGCTTCTTGATGTCTCAATCCATGGTGATGCAAAAGTACTTGATAAATTGACATCCACATACTCTTCACTCATATTCAACCCCAACAAGTTTAGATCCGTTCCAATGGAAACGGTAGTCTGATCGTTGTTTTCCATTCTAATTAAGGGTAAGAGTCCATTGAGTCCATACCTATCCATGTTTGTCATTTCCTCTTCTGATTTTCTAGGTTTGAAAGAACTATCATTATCGAACGCGCTTCCATTTCCATTGGCTTTCTCATTCTTCAAGTCATTAATATTATTGTTATTGGTATCATTCGTTATTGGAAACAATCCAGGAGGGGGAGCAGTAATGGGAGCTCCATTCAAAGATGATGTGATTTGAGATTGTTGTTGTGATAATGATATTGGTTGTTGTTGAGGAGTCAGTTGTGATTGTGACTGCTGCTGATGTAGACCTGGATGTTGCAATATTGGGGAGTTTAGCGCTCCCTGTAAGGGAGTCTGTGATCTTCCCAATTGTGAAATCAAATCTAGCTGAGGATTATGGAAATCAGAGACCTGTCTCTTGAGCAAGTTGTTGGTGCTCAATCCGGAGTCTTTGTCAAGTTTGTCCCACGCAGCTGCACAAAAATGAAAAGTTAGTTGATTTCAATACTCCAGTTTCAGTAATTCAACTTACACATCGCCAAAACCTCTTCTAATCTATGATAATATCGTTAAAAGTGACACTTTGATGATGTTTATATCGACAATTTTGTTGGTTTTTTATGAAATTACAGAACTGAGATGGACAAAATCCGAGGGTTCAGAAATTGGTCTTACGTGAGTATCACGTGTCATCGGCCGGATTTCGTTAGTAAATTAAATAAATTGAAGCTCATCGTGCATATAGTAAAATGTTTTTAAATCATTAATAACCTTGCCATTTATAACATTATTCTAGAAGTAGCCATGTCTGTGAGAAAGCTTCCTAACATTATAATTACAGGGACTCCTGGCTGTGGAAAAACGAGCCACTGTGAACAACTTGTGAGAGACTTGCCTGCTTTCACACACATCAACGTGACGGACTTCGCAAAGGAGAATGATTGTTACGATGGGTTCGATGAGGCCAGAAACTCCCACATTGTCGATGAGGACAAACTGCTGGATGCTTTGGAACCAGTGTTGAGAAACGGTGCTAATTTAATTGACTGGCATTCCAATGATTTGTTCCCTGAAAGATTAATTGATTTAGTGGTGGTTTTGACTACTGATAATACCGTCTTGTATGAAAGACTGGAGAAGAGAGGATACTCCAAATCCAAGATTGAGGAGAACATTGATTGTGAGATCATGCAAGTCGTGTTGGACGAGGCCAGAGAGGCATATGAGCCAGAAATTGTTGTCGTTTTGGAGAGTAATTCCATCGAGCAGATCGATGTTAATGTTGAGAGAATCAGTGCGTGGATCGATAGCTGGGAATTGAACAATCCAAACGGTGTTTCCAACGAACTGGCCATCTAGAACTACATAGTATAGTCTAACTCATGAATTTATAATAGCACTAGTTTGTGGCAGCACCTTCTTTTCTCTTTTGTAAGAAAACTTTGACCTTTTCTAGAGCTCTGTAACGGTGACTTATGGTGTTTTTGACACTTGCATCCATTTCTGCAAAGGTCTGATCGAATCCATCTGGAAGGAAGACTGGGTCGAAACCAAAGATCTCTTCACCTTCGTTGTATCTCGCCTTCACGATTTGGCCTTCTGTGATCCCCTGGAAGACGATTGGCTCGTCACCAGCCTTTTCAATGAAGACGAAAGTACAGACGGTGTAAGCACTCTTATCCTCGAACCCATCAAGAAGTTTAGGAAGACCTTCTAGACTCAAACTCTCCACAAACCATTTGATATAAGGGCCCGGTAATTCCAAGTTAGGCTTGGACAAGGCGCTGAACACAAGACAAGTGTCCTCAGTCAAGACAGGACCATCAATGACTTTTGAAGCAGCAGTGGCTTTTTTGATAGAGATATCGACAATGGAACCTTGGATTTCTTCAAGATCAATCTTTGCGTTCAAAATGGAGTCATCGCCGACAATAGCTTGGAATTCTTTTAGCTTTTTGGCATTTCCTGTGACGAAAGTGACTGGTTTCAACGACATCTTGGAATGGTTTGGATTTCACGGAGGTTTGATGATTAACTATGAGAAAGTAGGATTTGTGAAACTCGGAAATTTCGAAGTTGTTTATCTTATGGTTCGGGACACACCTATATAATGAGTTTCAAAGATGTGTGGGATTTTGTATGAGGGTCACGGGGTGGTTTGGGTTTGTTTTGAGAGGGTGGAAAAGGGAATGCAAAGAGAGTAAAATAACCGTATTGAGCGTGTCTCACATAGTTTGTCTGAATGATATTTAAAAAGCTGAGTCCCCATGATAATTGGTATAGTAAATATTGCACACCAGAATTCATCACCTCAGCGAAATCTTCAAAAGAAATGACTCAAAGCACATGCTCGGTCTACCATTACACTTTCAGAAAAACAGGCCCATGCCTTGGGAATCTGGCCGTTGTTCGAAGGGTTCAGAATGTGGTGTCATCGATTTCCGGACAGAACCCCAAAGAACAAAGCTTGAATGAGTTCCAACAAAACTATATCGTCTCATTCTACAACGAGTTCAGCAACTTCAGAAATGATAATTCTGTTTGAACGAATGGCAACCTCCCTGCACAAACCCTCAACAATCATTAATCAGCCTTCAATACCATCCATATGCTGCCTCACCATTTCAAACTTCCCACTCCAGCCAGACTACCCATCCATTCCACTTGTTGATACAGTGATAGAGACTAATTCATGAACCCTTCGCAGGTTGAAACCCCCGCCCCTTATGCGTCAAATATTGTATGGGCGACAAAGAACAACAAACTTCTTTAGACATGATACCAATAAGAGGCAGGCTCTGTCATCATTGAGATGCAGAGTACTCTAACAGCAGCTGAAGAACAAAGCGATCTGCTTTTGATTTGTAAAGTCAAAGAGTTAAAAGTCGATGAATTTATAAATGTAAGAGTTGATGGTGGTTCTAAATGCTGATTGGCCAGAAAAGGAACTCATGATGATTACGACAACGTGAGAAATCCGGCAGAATTCGACCTATATATATATATGGAAGGATATGTAATTGAATAACAATCACATTTGATTTTCTGTCTGCGGTTCCTGCGGCTGATTCCTGATCTGATTTAATAGATAAGAATGGATTAAGTTCTCTTCTCTATGCAGAACAGAAAAAACTTGTGTCTTTACCCCAGGAACTCGATATTCTACTGGGACTCTTTCTCATTGGGAGGTATATATAGAGAACGAACATCACCATGGTTTTTAAACTTGAGTGCTTGGAAGCCAGTTACATGCACAATGCGACAAGTGGTGGAAGAAGAGATAAAATCGTTGAGGATAAATGAGAGAAAACTCGATGAAGAATATGTATTTATTACTGGTATCGAAAAACCTCCCAAGTCTATAAACGATGTCCTACCTAATGAAGTAATCAGGTATATCTTGGAGATCTATACAATACAAGGAGAGAATGTGTTCAATAGTGTTGATGAGAAGGCAGTTGCTTGGCCAAAGAACCCAGAGCTCAGTCATAATTTGATGCATTTACAGACAGTATGCAAAAAATGGGGAAATTTGATTGTTAATTTGATGTGGAGGCACAGGCAGTTACCGACCGGTTTATTTGACAGCGAATCGTATCAGATAGACAAATTGTTTGTAGGAAGTGAGAAAAAGGGAAAGTTTTCATACGTGATTGATCAAAGATGGGAAAATGGTGGAATTTTCAAAGTCATGAGAAGTTGTAAGAAGTTAGAAAGTTTGAATGTTTCATTATTGAGTTTTCTTAGAAAGAACATGTTAATTGCTTTCATTAATTGTTGTCCAAATATCAGGTTTCTGAACATTGAACCGCATCCTGAGGTAACTGTTGCAGATTTTGCAAAGATTTGTGAATGGGTTGGATCCAGTATTGTGAAATTGAAGGTTTTCGATACGGACGGTGAGAACGACGAAGAAGCACTAATGAGAATCTTTGCCAGCAGTTCCAGTCTTACCGAATTAAATCTCAACAGGATCCCATTCTTTTCACAAAAGATGCTGGAAGCACTATCCGAAAACAGCCATGGTTTGAAGTTTGTCCAACTGGAAAGGGTAAACAGTGTCCACAATCCTATAACCGACAGAGATTTCATCACAGCTTTGGAAAATGTCAAATCCATCACCTTGAGATACTGTCATATAGATTATGAGTGCGCGTTGCTTGCATCTTTGATTATGTCACCAAATAGATATTTCAGGAAAAATAATATTGATCGTGTGACTATTTTATCCAAAACAGCTCATGGTGCTTCATCCAAAAAATGCATCAAAAGTGTTGAACAGATGGAGATGGTGAAACATTTGGAGTACACATTTGTCCCTGATCCCGAAGAAGACGATAGTCCAATATAGATTTAGTTTGTTTTAGGGTTTGTAGTTATTGAATAATATCCCGGGGTTAATGGTTTTATCGGGCGTAGTACCTGGTGGTGAATTTTCAGATACAAATTACAATTAGGAAGCACAGATTCCAAAGAAGGATATTGTTCTGATGCTAGCAAGTAATGTAATGATTGATCTAAGATATTATACCATTAGTCTTTAGAGAGTCTTCTATGGAGAGATTGTTCTTTTGATTTGGTTGGGACCGCACATTCTGTCACATATATTGCTCATTGTGTCTATTGACATATTCTCTGCTGAATGGATTCGTAATGTTTTTAAGAGAGAAAGGTACCAAACTACTTAATATGGATTTATTAAGAAAGAATAGAACCGGGATTTTCGAAGTCTGCAAACCCGACATTAGAAAGGCTCTGTCAATTAATGTTCTACCAGACGAAATACTTCTCTTAATCTTCGAAATCTACCTCATGAATGGCCGGAACAATGAATTCGAGCACTCGGTGGAACAAACAAGTACACAGTCTCGCACGGACCCTGAAAATGATAGCGAGAATCTCGAGCTGATGACCACAGACTTCTGTAATTTTGACAAGGAAAAGGACCTTCTTCACCTGCTTTGTGTGTGCAAGAGATGGAATTTGGTAATGGACAGACTTTTCTGGAAAGAAGGTCTTTTCCCTGTGGAAGAGTTAGACCCTGGTCGGTTCTTAAGAAGAATGTTTGATGAGACTGATGTTAGCAAAGAGGAAAATTGCACAGAGACGCAGACGTTCTTCAGTGAGCTGGAGGTACTGGACCCCACAATACTTCTCTGTGTCAATCCCAAAATACTCCCATTTCTCATTTTATCCTTTCCTAACCTACAGGGACTGGATATTTCTCCCACTGAGCTGGATATGCGCATATTCACCTACATTGCATTTTACATGGGAAAGAACTTCACCAAACTGACACTGGAAAACACAGAAAAGTATGGCACAGAAGAGCTCAAAGCATTCACAAAAACAGGATCTTATCTCAAACAAGTCAGAATAGTGAATGCCCCCAATATCACTGCTATTGCACTTTATGGGATCACCACATGTTCCAACAACAAGTTGGAGAGCCTCACTCCTGTGGATCTCCCGCAACTGGATGATAACTGGATGATAGGACTAAGACAGTGTCATTCGCTGCGATCACTCACTTTGAGAAACTGCAATGGGATTAGTGAGTCTGGGTTCCGGGGGTTCGTTCGGGGTGTCAAGGAAAAGAGATTCAAGAAGCTAGACACGCTCTGTGTTGAAAAATGTAAAGGCGCAACTTTGCGTGCCAGAGAGGAGATGATGAGATCCAGGGGAAAGTTCAAGACATTCTTTTGGATAGAAGAGTATAATAATGACTGGACTTATTTGGGAGATTGAAAAAAGGAGATTATCTGTTGAAAAATTAAGGGTATTAAATAAAACATTCGACATTTCTATTCCCATTCTGCAACATTGTAATAACGTCTAATGACTCTTTCGTCCAGTGTGTTTGCTTCATATTGAACTTCTTCCACATAATCACCTTCAAACCCAATAATCGGACCTTCAAGTGGTTTGGTCAAATATGGAGACAGATAGGTGATGTTTTGTTCTCTGAACTCATCAAGGTTGCTCTTTCTCTTATTCAATCTCCTTCTCATCTGTCCACCTTCGTCGACTTCTTCAGTATGATGATTGTGATGATTTGATTTTCTGATTGTCTTCAAGGCAATGTAAAATGACAAAGGCAAATAATCCTTTTCAAAAGTGTAAATGATCAAAAATGTTGCAAATATCAAAGGGATGATAAGAACAGAAAGGACAAATGCATGCTCTAATGCCAATGTACCAGCCATTGTGATTTGAAACAAGATTAAACCTAAACAGACCCTTCTGAAGATCATTGGCCATGATTGACCTGTGGAATGTTGTGGATGAACCATGGTGTATAATAATTGATATTTATAAGTGTAGTAACCCAAGATGAAATAACATAAACCAGCAGTAACGATCTTGGTCGATGTGATGGAATAAATCATGGTGATGATTAAGATCAAAATATGTTGTGGCAAGATCAAACCAAAGTTGAAGACCGGTGGAGTATAATATAATTGTCTGTAATCTCTTGCAGTACGACAGTAAAAGATCTTTGAAATGATCTCTAAGAAAACATCACCGACTTGTAATAATCTGAACGGGAACATACCTATACCTTGTAATAAAATCAGATCAACGTAGAATAATGACAATGTCTTTAAGGAGTTTGCCAATTCATAAGCGATCTTTGTGGTATCACCCAATAAAGCCCAAACATTAGTGGCAGTACCTGCTAATGTGAAAATCAAAAACAAGTTAAAGAAAATGTAGAAGAAGTTTTTTGACAATGTAGATAATTCAACTTCACTATTGGAAATATAACCTTGGAAATCTGACAAATAAGAATAAAAATAAGGAACAGAAACATTCAACAAAGTGTATAAATATGGTGGAACCAAACCGATCAATAAAGTGGCTGTGTCAGACTTGCTGATCCATTCACCTAATGCTGGCCAAAACTTTTCAATTGTCTTGATGTTAATCAAGGTGGATAAATAAATAACTGGGAAAATCAAAGTAAACGTGGAAATACCAATAACAATAGTAATCAAATTGGATCTAATGAATCTATTAGTCTTTGAAAGTGCTAAATTTTCCCAACAAACATCATGTGGAGCAGGTGCCAATTTAGCAATCAATCTATTAACATGAGGATCCAAGACGGTTTGAGAAGCCATCTGGGCCGATGCGACAGAATCCATAGTGACGAATGCAGAACGAGCTCTTTTGAATTCATTCTTAGCACGCATTTCTTTGATCTTGAAATCAACAGATGTCAATTTATCAGAGTAATAATCAATAGCGTCAACTCCTTCACCGAACAGGCCAAGGAATCCAAGCCTTTTGATTGGCCTTTTGATTTCATTATCTAAAAGCAATGGTTGGGTTTCTGAATTGGTTAAAATTTGTCTCGATGGTGTGACTGACGGAGGTTCTATGCTTCCTGCTGATTTATAAACTTTAATATTCAACGGGAAATATTTGGAGTACGCAACTTCTAATTCTCTCAGTATGGTCTTTCTTTGTTTGAACAGTTCTTTCAATTCAGTCCAGTCAGATGCAATAAACACATTTTGAACTTTACCTATACCTAGCTCTTCGATATAGTTCTTCAATTTAACTTCGTCGAAAGAAGATGGTTCACGATGTGGATTATCAGTCAGGAGATCCAGTGATTCTGATGATGAATTGGTGGTATAATCACCAGGATTAAATTCCGTCGGTAAACCTTCCAAAAGAATTGTTCTATCAGTGATTGAATTTTGACGACTTAGGTATTTTTGTCTCACAGCAACAACAATCTCTGTTTGTTCCCAAAGGAAATAAAAGGCCAGAATGGTAAAAACATAAGTGAAAACGGTATAGACCCAAGTTGCCTTTGCCTCATCTGGGTCAAAGGTCGGAGGATTATCACCGTCACCAGCACCAAAGACCGAATTTAACCAAAGAAGTCTCTTTAGCGATGATTTTCCATCATCGGTATCACCCCATGAAATCCCATCACTATCAAAATAACCTGTGTAGTAGTGCCGTATAGGACCAATAAACAGCACTGAAATAGATACACATAATGCAAAATACTTGATAGCCATTCTGAAGAACGCCAGAAAGACATATGCATCCAAACCTGAATGCTCAAGCACATCATCATCTGTGATCCGATATAATGCCAAACACCAACCAAATATGTTCGTAGGCAATGCCTTCAAGTCTTTCTTTCGAAGCACTCTCACGGCATAGATATGAGGCCATCTGTAACGCAGCGTGCAAAATGTGAAAAAGGCAACAACACCGAGGATCACACAGACCGTCAGCTGTGCTTTGAAAACCCTTAGTGGCTGCTTTGTAGGGTCTATGTCTGGAGGAAGTGTACTCATTGTGAGTGTGTGGAATGAAGCACTGAAGTCTGAATGTGGAGAATCTGATGAAGCCAGCTCAAAAGATTCTTGAAATAACCACTTAAGCAAAGTAATTTCAGTAAGTGTGAGTGATTTAAGTGAAACTCTTGTGAAATTGTGGATTTTGATGGTTGATTTGGCTGTGCTTTTAAAAATGTAAACAGATAGACACGAAAAATACCCGGATCAGGAAATACTCTACTTTCAGAAACTCGTGACGTTTTTTTTCGTTTCTCGAACTTTGAAAAATTTCCAAAACAAAAGGAAACAAGACCGATGAAAACCAGAATCCATAGAGTTTTGTTCAATTTCCGTCTTTATTCACTCTTGAAGATCACAATATATTCATCTGTGGCGTTGTTTTGACTCATATTTGTTCTTTATTCTGGAAAATTCATCTGTTTTTGACCAATAATATCAGAACTCCATTGTTGAATATTCACTAAACAATGAGCGATGTCTTTGTTGTGATTCATATTGCCACCACATGCGACGAGCAAGGTGTTTACGTGACTAAAGATTCTGCTGAGACTATTGAAATTGCATGGGCTTTACTTGATGCCAAAACCTTACAAGAAACTGCCCGTGATTCTGTCTTGATTCGTCCAGTTAATACTCCAATCACTGCGTTATGTACCAGTTTGACCACATTGACTTGGGAACATGTTAGAAATGCAGGTACTTTCAAAGATGCTATCCATAAGATTGATCAATTTGTTCATGAGAATATCACCTCCAAGAACTTGGAATTCACCTTTGTTACTTTGAATTCATGGGATTTGAGGGTTCAATTACCAAGAGAAGCAAGAGATAAATCAGTTGTTTTACCACCATATTTACAACATGCTAAGTTGTTTGATTTGAAACAAGAATACTCTAAATGGCAAGTCCATCATCCAGAGACTTTAAGTTACAGCTCCTCCAACTTGGGTAATATTATCACTGCTCTAGAAGTTGAACTCAATGATATCAAGGTTCCATTTCAATTGAACAACATCCAACAAACTCCCAGACGTGCCTCGGATGAAGTTGAAATATTATCTAAGATTCTGATTGCATTGATCAAGAAATCAAGACCAGTTGAAGATCATCCAGATGTCTTAAGTAGACCATTCGATGCAAGAGCTGACGTTTGTGCATTCTTGGTTGAAAGGTCAAAAGTCTTACATTTATCAAATTTGCCTAATGATACTACTCAAAGTGAGTTGGAAAGCTGGTTTACTCAGTATGGAGGAAGACCGATTGCATTCTGGACATTGAAGACACCAGATCAACATAAATCCATTGGTTTAGGGTTTGCGGTTTTCAGTTCTCATGAGGAAGCAGCAGAATCATTAGCCATGAATGGTAGATTACTCAATGATAGATGCATTGAAGTTCAACCATCAAGTGCCAGAGTCTTGGATAGAGCACAAGAAATCTTGACTCCATTCCCACCAAGCAAGAACAGACCAAGACCTGGTGATTGGACTTGTCCAAGTTGTGGTTTCTCAAATTTCCAACGTCGTACTGCATGTTTCCGTTGTTCATTCCCAGCTGCTTCAGCCGCTGCTATCCAAGAGTCCATGTATACTCCAGAGAATGGATCAGGCAGTATCAACAACAATGCTGGTAATAATAACAAGAACAATAACAATGGTAATAATAATGGTGGTAATAACAATGGTAATAATTATATCCATAACAACAACACTAACAATGGAAATAATCAACAACCACAGCATTATCAATCACAAAACCAACTACAACACCAGCAAATTCCACATCAACAAATTCACCAACAGCAACCTCAACCTCAACAGCAACAACAACCTCAATTACCTCAACAACAACAGCAACAACAACACCATAATAACAACAATAACAATCACTCCAATAATAATGGTGGAAACAATAACAACAATAATAACAATGGTCGGTCATCATCTGTTCCTTTCAGAGCAGGTGATTGGAAATGTGGCAATGAAGGTTGCTCCTATCATAACTTTGCTAAGAACATTTGCTGTCTAAGATGTGGAGCACCAAGAATCAATAATGTTACAACCTCAGGTAATCCAGTTAATAATAACAATGGTAATGTTTTGGGTTCTGGTATCCCATTACAACAGCAGCAACAGCCACAGTTTTATGGTCAAGGACAACAACAGTTTTATGGATCTGGTGTGAATGTTGGTGGTGATCTGAATGGATCGAGTGGGAATTTAGGAAAGTTGAATGGTGTTGATTTAGGTATTAATGAATTGTCATCTAAGATTGGTGGAATTGTTATCAATAGTGGCAACTAGGAGAAGATGTTTTGTAAGTTGTAGTATTGTGTTTGATTTTGAAATTACAGCTTTGGTTTTTATCAATGTCAATTAATGAAAGGAATAAATTTTTATATATTTTGAGAAAGAGAGTTGCTTTTTGTGTTTATGACTGCATTTTATATAATTTACCATGGTATTTTTGTTTGGAACGGAGTGATGTTATTATTATTAGCAAGGTGTTAATTGTCTAGTATTTATTTGATTTTGAGGTGGTTTGATTGTCATTTGTGTATAGGTTTGTTCATCAACGGAGAAATAGAGATTTTAATAAGGCGTAGAATAATGTTACAGTATACTAATCGTTAAAAACATTCCATTAAACAATGATTTCTTTGTGCATAAATACTTTTTCCTGTAGTTTTTCATATCATCAAGTCAATTCATAACTTTGCTAGTTACAAGTTCTGTAGATCAACAACGGCTCTGATACATTCACCTTTGTGCATGTCATCAAAAGCAGCATTGATATCTTGTAATTTTTGACGATGAGTGATGAATTCTTCGACTTTCAAAGTACCGTTCAATGAATCTTCAACAAAACCTGGCAATTGAGATCTACCTTTAACACCACCGAAAGCAGAACCCTTCCACACTCTACCAGTGACCAATTGGAAAGGTCTGGTGGAGATTTCTTTACCAGCAGCAGCAACACCGATGATGATGGATTGACCCCAACCTTTGTGACAGGATTCAAGGGCTTGTCTCATGACAGTGACGTTACCAGTACAGTCAAAAGTGTGATCTAAACCACCATCAGTGGCCTCAACCAAGTACTCAACAATACCTTGACCTTCTGGCAATTTGGTTGGGTTCACGAAATCAGTGGCACCGACTTTGTTAGCCCATTCTATTTTGTTATCGTTGATATCAACAACAATGATCTTGGAAGCACCTCTGGAAACAGCACCTTGGACAACTGATAAACCGACAATACCGGCACCAAACACAGCAACGGTGTCACCTTTTTGGACGTTGGCAGTGTTGATGGCAGCACCGTAACCGGTAGTGACACCACAACCTAACAAACAGGTAACATCCTTTGGAGCTTTTTCATTGACAGCAACAACAGAGACATCAGCAACAACAGTGTATTGAGAAAAGGTGGAACAACCCATGAAATGCAAGATTTCCTTACCAGTGGCCTTGTGTCTGAAACGGGAGGTACCTTCTGGCATGACACCCTTACCTTGGGTGGCTCTGACAGCACCACATAAGTTCGTTTTTCCTGATTTGCAGAATTTACATTCACGACATTCAGCAGTGTATAAGGCAATGACTGAATCACCAACTTTGACAGAGGTGACACCTTCACCGATGGATTCGACGATACCAGCACCTTCGTGACCTAAGATGGCTGGGAAGGCACCTTCTGGATCAACACCAGATAATGTGTAGGCATCAGTGTGACAGACACCGGTGTAGTCAATCTTGATACGGACTTCATGGGCTTTTGGTGGAAGAACTTCGATTTCTTCAATGGATAATGGTTTAGCTGGTTCCCAGGCAACAGCAGCAAGACAGGTGATTGTTTTTCCTTCGGTGGACATGTTTGGAGGCGATTGAGTCGTTAACTTGGGTTGCCGATGAGAAATTGATGATAAAGACGAAATCAAATACTTTATATACGTTTGATCCTTAACTATGGTCGTGGCCTTAGTACTTACCTATCTTTTGGCCAGAAAGCGGAGGAAAAAATATCCCAAAAGAGATAGGAAGCCCGGAACGGAATCCTGCCTTTCCATTGGCTGGCAGGTCAGACTTGCCCAAACCAGCATGACAGAAACAATGGAATTTTGCTTTGGCAGAAGTCGCATCGAGGGTCTTCCGAATGCTGAACTCCGATTGGTTGGAATTAGGGATTCTGATAATTGGTTGACTCAGATATTAGGTAAGCGAGTCACGTGTGTTTAATAAGATGTTACATAAGCAAAAGCACGTGACTCAGCTCATCGGCCCATAATGAATTTGATATTTTTACCGTTTTTGAAGCCTTCTTTCTACACCCTGAAACCTGTCCAGACTCCTGATCCCACTGATATCTATTTTGGTCATGTTGAGAACATTCTCCAGAGCACAACCAGCTGTTGGTCTACTGCGTGGAAGAGCCTTCTACCATTCTGAACAACACATTGATGAACCAGCTTTGAAACCAGGTTCTCCACAGTATAATATCTTGGATAAAGCAATCACTGATTTTGTTCCTGTTCATGGGTTTCAACACAAGGCAATCTTGGAGAGTGCACGTACTTTTGGATATGCTGATAGCATCCAGTCATTGTTTAATAATGGGACTTTTGATTTGATTAAATTTCACTTGACTAAACAAAGGCTACACTTGCATGATTTGGCACAATCTGAAGAATTCTTACAATTGAGTAATGAAAATGATAAATTGAAGTACTTATTGAAGAAGAGACTTACCGGTAATGCCCCAGTTGCAAAATATCTATCTCAATTGCAAGGTTATTTACTCCTTCCACCAAACATTGCTGAAAGCTCCAATGAATTACATCAATTGTCCGATGATTTGAGAGTCTTATCCGGAGACAAGAGCAATGATTTTGCATGGTATACCAAGAGACTATCGTTAAGTTCAAGCTACGTTGCATTGGAGTTGTTCATGAGTAATGATAAATCAGAAAAGTTCGAAAAAACTATGGCATTAGCTGATTCAAAAGTTGATAATTTGAATGGATTGGGTCAATTGTATCATGATGTTGAGGAATTTTTGTCATATTCTGTCAATTCCGGTATCAATTTGATTAGAAGTCAGGCATCTAGAGGATGAACTTAATGTATATAATAATATCACCTACATGAATAACACATTTTTACATACGTCTATTGATATTAGAACCTACTGTACATTATCTCTTATTAACCAACCAAATAATCCCCTATTTCTGTGCTTGTTGCTGTTGAGTACGTAGTTCAAGCAGTTTCTGTCTTGTTGTTTCCATTTTTGATTGTGAGTCTTTGATGTTTCCTTCCACACGCTCGCTGTTTATTCTAGTTAGTATTCATCCTCAGATCACTATCAATTCTGAAAAATACATACATTTCCCTAGCAATAAACTCAATTCTCTTCTCCACATTAACCTTAGCCTCTTCCAAATCCTGAGGCAGCAACACAGGACCAGTCAATTTGTAAACTTTGGAATCATCGTTCAAATTCTGGAACTCATCAGAAACGATTTTGTTTTCTTGAAGTTGTGTTTCCAGTTGTTGACGAGCAGCAAGGTTTGTCTGGAGGACTTCTTGGGCTTCTGAGTATTGAAGGGAGACCTGTTCCAATGACATGCTGTGTGATTTGTGTTGATGGAAGTGATTCAAATATGAGTTTCAAGAATGAAGTTGGTCTTGAATTTTCACGATTGGAAAACCCATCACATGACCCAAAACTCCTATGTAACCTGAATTTAATATCAACACTGAACATGCTGCATCGCTTCGAAAGGGTATAGACAATCCAGAAGATAGTGGTAACAGTAGAGATCCTGTTTGGCTCTCTTGTCACCTTGTGGCACTATCCAGATTTTTCTGACCGAGTGCTTCTTCTTTTGAGTGTCTCGTGGGCCTAACTGTGTGTTTCCTTCGAAGGGAAGATCAATGGAACACTTACACTCAGCTGTGGCAGCATTACTCAATCCAATTTGTTATGCAGCTTGGTAATTACTGTTTGGGGCATTTTGTTATTGATGCGCGATGTGAATAATTAGTATGGTTTTACACTCCTGTTCCTAAAAGGCTCTATCAGTTTCTATATTCTCATTAATCAATCATCAAGCTCTTGTTCTATTTACATAATGTTTCAACCAATCAAAACACTCTCATTATTTACAAATCCCCTCAACACGTCATTTCAATCATCCTGAACAACTATCACAATTTCCTGGATCTTCAATATTACAAGACAACGGAGTAGCTGAATGGATATCATACTCTTCAGCATCACGAACAGGTGTGCTTGATCTTGAGATATTCAGTGGGCTTGATGAGATAGTCGGCACTTCACTTCCATTCAATAATTTACTTTTCTTATTAGTGACTTTCCCGAATGGTGAATAAACTCTCTTTCTTAATAAAGATTCAGTATCGATGACACCCTGTGGTCTTTCTATTGGAGTGACTGATCTATCAATAGTGAATTTGATAGCGGATGAAGCAGCTTGGGTTCTCAAATAATACATCCCTGTCTTTAATCCTTTCTTCCATCCATAGAAATGCATACTTGTTAACTTCCCCATTGTTGGTTCTTTCAAGAAGACGTTCATACTTTGTGACTGATCAATGAATGGACCACGATCAGCAGCAAGATCAATCAATTTCTTTTGTGAAATCTCCCATACTGTCTTGTACAAATCTTTGATCTCCTTTGGAATGGCGTTGATGTCTTGGATCGAACCATCACTATCAATTATTTGATTCTTCATGTCTTCATCCCAGATCCCCAATTCGATCAAGTCATTAACCAAGTATTTGTTAATAATTTGAAATTCACCAGAAAGGACCCTTCTGCTATAGATATTTGAAGTCATTGGTTCAAAAGATTCAGTGAATCCAAGAATCTGTGATGTTGAAGCGGTAGGCATAGGTGCAACCAATAGGGAATTTCTCAATCCTGTTGTTCTGATCTTTTTTTTCAATGCATCCCAATCATACAAATCAGTAGGTTTATGATTCCATAGATCAAATTGTAACAAACCTTGAGATGCAGGTGATCCTTGAAATGTCTCATATGAACCATTGTTCTCAGCCAACTCATTAGATGCTTCCAATGCACCATGATAAATTGTCTCAAACACATTTGTATTCAATGCCTTAGCTTCATCAGTTTCAAAAGGAATTCTCAATTCCATTAACAAATCAGCTAATCCTTGAACACCAATAGCAATTGGTCTATTTCTAAAATTACTTCTTTCTGCTTCAGGAACTGGATATTCACCGACATCAATAACTCTATTCAAATTCTTTGTAACCACTTTGACAACGTCATGTAATTTCTTATAATCAAACCAAACTTCATCATCACTAAAACTCACAAACGAAGGCAATGCAATTGATGCTAAGTTACAAACAGCGACTTCTTCTGGAGAACTATATTGAACCACCTCACAACACAGGTTAGAAGACTTAATTGTACCTAGGTTCTTCTGATTGGACTTTCTATTACATGCATCTTTGTAAAGAATGAAAGGACCACCTGTCTCTGTCTGCGCCTCTAAGATAGCATGCCATAATTTCTGTGCCTTAATAACTTCAACAGACTTCTCTTCTTCCACATATTTGTCGTAAAGCTTAACAAATTCATCACCATAAACCTCATTCAATCCGGTTGCTTCATCAGGAGAAAACAAGCTCCAATCTTCGTTATTCTTAACCTTTTCCATAAACAGGTCGGGTATCCATAATGCAAGGAATAGATCTCTTGCCCTTAGCTCTTCTTTACCATGATTCTTTCTTAGATTCAAAAATTCAAACACATCAGAATGCCATGGTTCTAAATAAACGGCAAACGCCCCTGGCCTCTTATTACCACCTTGATCAACATATCTTGCTGTGTTATTATAAACTCTCAACATTGGAATGATCCCACTGGAATACCCATTACTTCCAGCAATATAAGATCCTTGAGATCTGATGTTTGATACATGAATACCAATACCTCCTGATGCCTTTGAAATTAGTGCACATTGACGTAGTGTCTTATAGATCCCATCAATTGAATCATCACTCATAGAAACAAGAAAACACGATGACAGATACGGCAGTTTCGTACCTGCATTGAACAAGGTTGGAGATGCATGGATGAAATAACGTTCACTCATTAAATGATATGTCTCAATAGCTGATTCAAGATCTTCTCCATGAATACCTAGACTGACTCTCATGAACAAAAACTGTGGTGTCTCCACAACTGAAGTGTTGCCTTTCAGAAGGTATGATTTCTCCAATGTTTTAAGACCAAATATCGTGAAGTCTAAGTCACGTTCAGGAACGATAGTGGAATCCAATAACTCTTTGTTCTTCCTTACCAATTCCAAAAACTCTTCAGAAACTAATGGTGCATGTTTTTGATTTCTAGGATTCTCATATTTGTACAGCAACTCCACAGCATCAGAGAACCGACTTGGAACTTTCTTCCACATGGAAACAACAAGAACTCTAGCTGCCAGCTTTGAGTGATCTGGATGTATTGTGGTCATGGATGACAGTGTTTCTGACACCAGGCTTACTAATTCATCAGTGCTGATTTCCTGTGGCAATGAAAGTAATATCTTTGACATGATGGTGTCCATCTTGACGTGTTTTGTGTCGAGTCCCGTTGCGAGTCTCTCTATGCTGGATTCCAGCCTCTTTGTGTCAAGACTCTCTCTTGATCCATCTGATCGTATCACTTGAGGGTCCGTCATAATGTTCGGAGAGATGCGTCCTAAGTGTGGATGAGTTGTATCAATGATGAAGACACACTTTCAGCAGAAGAAAACTAGGTTTGGTAATCGAACAGGTGTATGAATATGAACAAGAAAAAATAAATCAAAGAGCAAATCTTTTTAAAGAATCGATTATTAATGGGTTTCAAAATAGTTTCATATTCTAAAAGATTTCATCGCCTTTGGGTTGTTTTCGTTTGGCAAAAAAATCAAGAAAACCAGCGCGGTTTGGGACACATTTAATGCATGTAATTTGACCTTATTAGGAAATTTGACCTTATTAGGTAGTTTTCTGAGTTTTTTTGACACAATGTAAGTAACGGGTAGTGCGAATCTGGTGACAAACGCCTTGTGAAATGGGGTGAAAAGGGGTAGACGGACGGCATTTGGAGAGGTATATACTGTCTCGATTCAATTAAATTCGTGGGCATAGATTAAATATATGCTGCTTTATTAACGATTTGTGTTGTATACATTGGATACATTAGGAAAAGTATCAACTGCACCAACATGTAATGCTTTCTCATTTGTTTCATCTATTTCCAGATCTTGGTGAATGCGCACTAGAATAGGCCAATATCCATTTCATATTGGTCAATAGGAATTTACAAGCACCAGTCCATTCTTCATCTGCTAATTTGGAAGATAATTTGATACTTGCACCACCAATTTTATCATTCACCATCTTGTAAGGTAGTTCAATTGTTGAATCAAAATCCCTGAGTTTCTCCTCAATATGTGAAACGATATCCAATATTGACACTAAAGCATTATCGAGTTTTGAATGACTGAAGAATCTCTCTATTTGATATTCACCAGATGAAAAGACTTCATATGTTGTTACCTTTGGCTTATCCGGATTGTGCAAGTCTCTTTCAATCTTATCTATTTTTGATGTGGATCCCATTGGTTTCAATCTGTAACCCTCCAGTTTGATGTTAAGTCTTGCACTCACCGTAGCTATCAATAAAACAACCTGTCCTAGCGCCGCGTTGATTTCTTGCCATGGAACCCGTATGCTGTCCAGAGACCCAAGTCTTAAACCATTAATTGTACCAAATGGACCATCATGGGATATGTTGAATGTATCATTATATACGTTTGTCTTCCTTAGTTTCTCCAATTGTCTTAGATTGAATTCGTATTCTGCCTTGATCGTGTCTCTTTCCTTGATGAACTCTCTTTCATCTAGCTCCTTTTTATTCTCAAGTTTCAGAAGCTCGAATTCCTCCTTCTCGATATCCTGTAACTCCTTTTCAACATCCAGTATTTCATTATCCAATCCACCTTTCTCATCTTCCAATTTCTTCAACTCATCTAACAATACCTGCTCTTGTTCTTTCAATTTATCAATCTCCTGTAATGATTCTTCTGTCTTGGATACCAACGGAGTCTGCCTACTTTCCAACTTCTGAAGAAACTGCAAGTAGATTTCTCTTTCGTGTGATGCCTTATCATACTGGCTCTTCATACCAGACAATAACAACTGAGCACAATCTTTACAAACTGGGTAATCAACATCACTCTTCGATGACAAGATATTGAATATCGTAGACAATGACTTCATTCTATTAGACAATGCCTTACTCACTAGTTCATTCTCACGATCCTCATCTTCATCATCTTCGTCATAAGTGGTAGTTATATCTGTACTATTATCCTCGTCATTGTCTTTAAACTGTGGCAATATCACATATGATTCTGCACCACCATCGTTCCATTTCAGCAGTGGTTCCTTCCCGTTGGTATTCTGCGTGGCTCTTTGAAGCAATTCCAAACGATCCTGTGGAATGCTGACATCCTGAGGCGAATCATTGTCGTTATCACTTGGTCTCTCATGACCATAACCTATCTTATCTGCCGTCAAAAGATGAATCTGTGCCCTGCTTAGATTCAGCAAAGACTTGTCAATTTCCAACGGCAGTTTACACTTTTGGCAGAAGTGCAAAGCAGAAGATGCCATCTCGGTAGGAATTGCGGTTGTTTTGGCCTGGAGGAAGTGGTAAATGCTACAATTAATTTTGTGTTTTGTGCGATTGTCTATTATGAACACCCGGACATCACAGTATAAAGTACTATTTACATGAATCTTTCTATAAATCCCAACTCGTCACACTTTTTCTATCCAGTATCTGTTCTTGGACTCGTTTCTGAGATCGTCTTTACCCCATTGATGGAAACTCTCACCTTCTTCCCTCAAATGTCTGTTGAATTGTGACACCATTTCATCAAATGGATCAGTACAATCATTAGGAATTTGATATAACCTGCTGAAGATCTTGTAATCTGGGATCGGTTTGGCCTTCATCTTCAGTTTCTCCTTCCTTTCAATTCTTAGTAGTTTACCCCTGTGTTCAATTTTCTTAGTCTTGACCTTCAACTCTTTCAAATAACGAGTCAAGAAATGCTCAATGGTCTCACGAACACCCAAGACAACACCTCTTGGAGCCCAAACTTCAAACAGGTCATCATTCTTCTTTGAACCTGTCGGTGTTATCTGCACATACCCAATATCCTTGACCAACAAGTCGATGGATCCGAAAAATGGAGGAATAACATGTCTGACTAAATCATCAGCAGATTCTGGATTCACATAAAGAACATCTTTCATAGCTTCAGGTGGATTGGAAATAATCTCTTTAGCCTTTTCCAACGAACTGAAAGTCCATGGCTCTCCAAAAACAACAGATTTGACTCTCAAAATGGTACCCTTTGGAGGAATCAAGAAAAATGAGCCACCAACTGTGAAACATTGCTCCCCTTTGACTGTGATATATCTTTCATCTCTTAGATTTGAAACAATAACCTTTCTACCCTCTACTACACTCTTCAGTTTGGTTGGCTGGATATGTCTGAAAACCCCTGCTTCGTCAAGAAACCCAGGAACATCGATGACTGTCTTATTCAACACCTGATGTTCAATGTGTTCTCTTGTCAATGCTGGTAAATGGGAAGAACCTTGAAGCTTCGAAAACTTGGATCCTGGAGTCTTGATAACTTTAGCTATATTAACCAACATACTGGATAATCTTGTCTTACCAGTATTCACATACCCAATCAAAAAATTAACTGGCTCTAATTTCATAAACAGATCAGGCATACCCCAACGAGTATAAGAACTGACCAGATACATCTTTTTGGTATCACGACCCGTAAGTCTATGAATCATAGTCTTGAAATATCCATTGTACTTATTAATACCTGCTCCATGACCAAAGAGCAAATCACACTTATTCATCACAAACGTAACGTTTGGCCTTCTCTTGATATTCACCAATGATAATGGAAAATCAGCAGCTGAAAAGACATGAAATATATTAGCATTAAGTGGAACAGTAGCCATAACTTCATTGAAATTCAAAGGTTTGTGCTCATCGATTTTGAAAACTGAGTGATGAATGGCATCATGACATCTCTTACAGATCAACTCTTCGTCGTCTTCATCCTCGACACCTCCGTTGCTCTCAAACATGGAGAGTCCATCCGTTTCTTCACCTCCCAGTAGTTTTCTTCCCTCTTCGTCTACTTTCGCGTACGCACTGAAGTATTCCAATCTCTTTGATTCGTAAGGCTTCACTGTCTTCTTTGGCTTGATGTAGTATCCGATTTCTTCAGGGTCGGATTCCTGCAATCGAACACCGCATGATGTACAGTTAGTGACAGAGTACTTCACATTAGGATCAAACTTGTCTTGTGATAATAGTTGTGATGGCGACTTTAGTGGCTTTGGTTCATGAATATCTTTGAAACTTGATGTGATGGTTTGAGTTCGTGCTGGTTTGTTGTCTGAGGATTGAAATCTATGAAGTCTGGGTATGAGTTTTGGACTTGAAACAGACCCTGTGCCTATTATGCTGCAACTTCTGCCCAGCTTCAACATTCTTGACTAACTTGGTGAGGAACTGGATATGTACGACTTTTACATACTATCAAAAGGTAGGCACTTTCAAATAAAAATTGCTCGAATTAGACCGAAGATCCAATATTTGGTGAAATTAGCATTTCCTATTTAGGAAGTCAAGAAATACGCTTTATAAATATTTCTCGTAGAGTGCCCGTACCATGTCATCGATAAAGACAATACGACCTCATAGAGAAAACTTGTTGAGGCGTTGATATCATTAGTAAGTTTATGAGCTATATATAAATATTCATAAGTAGTCATCATCGTCCTCCCACACTTTCTTTGTGTTATACGGTAGTTTCTTTTCCAACTCTTCGTTCACGACAACGCCATTTCCAGTAATAACTCGATAATCACTCTTGTTGACACCATCAAACAACACCGTATTCTTGAATTTATCATCAACAGTCCCCAACTTTGAACTCTTCTTCAACACATAAGTCAGCCAATCAATATCCTGATTATCTTCCTCTTCATCATTGGCAGCGGCCGTGGTCGTCGCATTATTCCCATTAAACGAACCGAAATTCACACCACTCGCGTCATGCTCTCCATCACCACCAGGTGCAGCTAAATTACTCGCAGCAGCACCCATCCCATTCAAAGTATTGATATATTCTGGAATGGCACTCCTTGTATTAACACCGGGTATTTTCTTCCCATTATTCCCACCTCTTAACATCTCTGCCGTTGGTTTACTTACGACTCTCGCTCTCTCTGGGACGTTCCCCACTACCCACATTAGAAACTCTCTGACACCTTTGTTACCCCCTTTCGTGGCCTTCCCTAGAACTTCCTGTTTCCCGGTGGTGACACCACCTCCACCATAGTCATCATACTGTTCGAACACATCGAGCACATTGCTGGGTTTCAACATTCCCAGGTTGATCAATGCCTGTGTTATATCTTGGATTTCTATGTCTTCTGAACCTCGAAGTTGTGCGAGTGTCAGTGATTCTTGTGAAAGCAGTTGGAGATGACGGATATAGAGATCAGTGAGGATGTCAATCGTCTGTGGAGGGGCTTTGTCGAAGCCGATGGCACGCAACAGCTGGAGAATGGTGATTTTGAGGAGGGCAGTGTGTGTTGTGGACATCGTGCGGATGTTGTTTCTGTGCAGTGGTTTGTTGTAATATCGTTCTTTGTCAATGCGGTCAAATGACAATGATACTGTATTCGATAGTGACTCAACCTCTGACTAGTTCTTCTTCCACTCTTCAACTTCTGTTGATGTTTTGATTTCTTTTCACACCGCTCCGGAATTCAAATTTACCCTCGGATTTATATTCCAGATCCACCTCGACATAATAAACTTGCCAAATCACCAAAACTAAACAATAATAACACGCATTAATTACTCAAAATTCACCAATTGCACGATGGTCAACCTGTCTCTTTATACCGTGAAGGCTCTGATTGTGCTCGACAACGATGCCAATAGACTATATGCCCGTTATCACGCACAGCCACACGACAACAAAGAAACCGCAGACGAAGATCAGGAATTTGGAACATTGAAACAACAGCGCACGTTCGAGAAGGCGTTGTTTGAAAAGACATATAAGGAATCAGCAGACATTTTGCTCTTTCAGTCGCAATTGGTTGTCTATAAGCAGTTAGCCGATGTTATGATCTACATTGTTGGTGGTACTGAGGAAAACGAGGTTGTTTTGTTTGACACTTTGGAAGGTTTCAAGGATGCATTGGAGAAGAAGTTGGATTACCAAGTCGACAAGAAGTCTGTGTTAGAACACTACGATATGGTGGCGATTGCCGCAGACGAGACTATTGATGATGGTATCATTTTGGAAACAGAAGGAAGTGTTATCGCAGCAAGAACTTCAAAACCACCAACTGCCGAAACTGCCAGTTTGAATGGTATTGAATTGAGTGAGAAAGGTTTGTTCAGTGCGTTCCAATTCGCTAGAGGTAAGTTGGCTGAAAGATTACAACAGGGTTTGTAGGGCTGGTCAGCTAGTGTATATTAGAAGCTCAAAGTGTTGATATATATATGTGCAGGATTCACTACGTAAATGACATAGACAAGTTATGTATTTGATCTATGGATAATCTATTTTCTACCACCTTTCTTTGCAGCACTTGATTTACCTGGAAGCATCACTTTGACCTTACCAACATACACAACACTTAACAATTCACTATCTTTAACCAATTTCAACGCCTCATGTTCACGATCCCAGTCAAACATTCTGTCAAATTCAGAGGAGTCTGTTGGTCTAGTGGTTAAATAGTTCATGATTTCAGAAACAGCCTTACCTTTCTTGGTGTTACCAGGTTGGACTTTCACACGATAACGACACCTTTGTAGTGCCGACCATGGGGCAAACATTGGAATGGCATGTAGAATTGTGTCTTCTTTGGTGATGGTTGGTGATACTTCGTTCAACAGTTTCTCCATATCGATCTTGACTCTCTTGAAATCTTCTTTATCGGTTGAAGTGTCCTGGTTGTTTTCCTTTTTCTTCAACCAGATTTGTCTTTCTTTCTCTTTCTTCAGCAAATATTGTCTTTGCTTCTCTTCCTTCTCTTCTTTCAGTAACCGAGCTTCTGTTTCAAGTTGTTCTTTACGTTGTTGACCTTTCAAAGTACCTAACGATTCCATTCTCAAACGACGTTCTTCCTCATCTTGTTGAGCGTACTTAGTTGCCAGTTTTTTCATCTTTTGTTTCTTACCTCTGATCGGCTTAATCTGTCTAGGTTTGGATGAAGACAGTTCTGGTTCTGGTGTATTTTCAGCAGTGGTTGATTCTTCTTCCTCTTCGACCTCTGGAGTTGGTTCTTCGACTTTTAGTTCTTCAATGACCTCATCAACTGTTTTTCCTTCTGGTTCAGCCTCCTCTTCCTTCACTTCTTCTTCAAGTTCCTTCAATTCGATCTCCTCAATCTCCTTCTTCAACACTTCAACCTTTTCTTCAACAGTCTCCTCTTCTTCGAAGACACCGTCATTTTCATCATCATCACCTTCCTCTTCTTCATCACCCTTAACTTTCCATAAGAATCCAAAACCCATGACCAATTGACTTGGTCCAATCAGTCTCTTCTCTCCTAACACTCTAAAACCATCTCTAACTTTCTCACCAAACTGATCAACATCGCTGACCTCACTAACATAGCACCACCAACTGCTTTCACCCTTAAAATTACCATCCCATGCCTTCGAGGAACTCAATGACATTATACCGGCCTGTTGTAAAGTAGAAGGGCTGACTTCATTACCTGATGGATTCAAGATGAAGACAATAGCAGCACCAGCAACATTTGAATGCACATATATGTCATTTTCACTGACGTAACGATTGTAGATTTGCTCATTTTGAAGAGCGTCCTTACCTGAAAGAAGTAAATAACCTTCGTTTGATAATACCCAATTGAACTTCTCGAACGGGTATGGTGTTCTGATTTTGGAAATCGTCGATGGTTCTTGCTTCAATGATTTGTTTAACGTTTTGGTGATGTTTTGTTCGATGTTTCTCAATGCTTTGTTCGTTGATTGTTCGACTTTCTGCTGCTTTGACGATGTTTGTTTCTTGGTGGAGAAGTATTGGGTGGCATTGGCATACGATGAAAGACCCAAGTCAATGGTGATGTTAATGGTGGATTGTTCCTTTCCGGATTTCTTCTCCCTCTTTGGTTTATCATCATCACTGTCGCTTTGGCTATCTGATGAAGATTCGCTTTCACTTTCACTGTCACTTTCTTCTTCGTATCGGTTCTCAGTACTCAACTTCAAACTCACTTTATTTTCCTTCAAGTTCAATGGTAAGTTGATAACACTGGCAACTGGATTACCTCTCTTTTTCTCACCATCAATCAACTTCTCCATTGTCTTCCAATCCATCTGTTGATCAATCAATACTTTAACTGCAGATCTGACTTCCTCGACCAAATCAGCATTGAAAATAATAGTTTCACCCTTCAATTGATTAGTAGCTTGCGCATCAATTAAACGTTGAACTTGTTGCAATTTCTCAGCCTTGGCAGATTCTAATTTCTTACGAGCTTGTGATTCTTGAGATTGGATTCTGAGAGCGTATTTTGAGGATTCAATGGTGGTGAAGAACTTGTCTAAAGTAGAATTGTATGACTTGATAGGGACTGTGGATTCACCATCTTTGAGTATTGGTTCAAATGGATGGAATTGAGCATATAATTTATCTAACGAGGCATCTGTGTCTTTGGCTGGGTCATATAATGGATTTGGTTTAGTGACAATGTATCCTGTGATGGAATCAGATTTGATAATTCCTTGAACCTCAGATTGAATTGATTTTAGAACTGACTTGACGGTATCGATTGAATCAGCATACTTGGTAGATGCTTCAGTCAATGGAATATCAACCTTGGTTAGATGCTTACCAATAAGATCTGATGTGAAGAATGGATATTTTTGGTATAAGGCTTTCTGAATCGAGGGAACCTTACCATTATTCTGCTTATTTAATGCTTCTTTCAACTCATCATCATTGAACTCATCGTAAATAACACCTTCTTTGAGCTCATCATCTTCCTCTTCATCGAACAAGGTGACGTCAAATAGATGATACACTTCCCCAACAGCATATTTAGCAACGTCTTCATTTCCATCAACCAATCTCAACAATCCCATAATCTTCAACTCAGAATCTAGAAGGATAACGTTACCTTTACTGAAGAACTCCACAACTAAGTAGTACAGACCTTCGCTGAAACTAAACGCAATAACTCTATCATCTCCGACTTGCTTAACACCAGACAGCCTTCTACTTTTCAAATGCTTTCTCAATTTAGTGACAAAATTGGATGGTGTTGGAGGGGTAGGACGAGAGTATTGAGTTCCATACAGACAGAAACCTGAATCAACGACAATATTGTGTTTGGAATCTGGTAAGTTGAACTTCAGTAAAAATTGGTGATGTTGGGTAGATGTTGTAGTGATATCGTGAATGTTTTGCAAACGATGGCCAGTCAATAATTGCTGAAGCTCGTGTGTCAGAAGATGCAGATCCAGTGACGTGATTCTCTGCTTCATCTTGGATTGTTTCGTAGCAAATTGGAATATCCTATACTTTTGGAGGCGAATATTCTATGACTTGACGAAATTCATAAATTTTCCAGATTTTGCGGAAATAACATAACCAAAGTGGATTCATCTGAATTATCGCATTAACATGCCTTTTGACTTCGTAGTGACAAGTGTTGTTGCAGTCTTTGGATCCTCATGCCAGTGAAATATCATATTACTTACCAACAATGTAAGTTAACTACAAAACAGACTAACAAATAAGAGAAGTACACTGTATTCAAACCCATAGCCAAACTCCTTCGACACTTTCGACATCAAATCAGCATTATAACCATCCATTTCAGTCATAATCTATACAAATTGAGCACACATCTTATGAGCAATTTCTGTTGTGGAATCACCAACGACATCAATAAATCAGTAATGAGAATAGTCAAAAAAGCAAGAGATCATATATTGAAGAATCGTCCAATTTACGCTTTCTAAAGGGCGTCTGATCTTGTGAGTGGTTCTAGAATAATTCGAACTACAGATGTTGGCACATGACCCAAACCTCTTGCTTGATGTGAAGATGGCAGTTGTGGCTCCGCGTTGGAATCATTTTGATCTCTCCCCAAACAATATCTTTAATCAATTTGACCAATGGAGTTTTCCACAGATTCAGAAGACATATCCTGAGCGAGAAATCATGTAGATGAATAAGGCAGCAGGTGTAAACTGTTGGTCGACACACTGGTAGAGTTGTTGCCATTTCAGGCATCTAAATCATTGATATCCTAACGGGAACCACTGGACAGATTAGCCCATCTAAGGATGTACTTTCATGACTCTTGCTGATTGACACATATGTCCTGTTGTGTTTCTCTTGCATGTCTTCGCTGGCAAAATATGACGATGCTATATGAGAGACTTCAATGCTGTGGAGAATGAACTCTTTGACAGTGTAGAGATGCCCTTTGTCTTTTGAGTCTCAAATAGTGGTGAAAATAAACATAAACATGGTATATTTATTCTTCCTGTTTTTTGTGTCTCGCGCGAATTGACGCTGTTTGTTTTGATCAATTAAAGGGCAAGTGGCAAACACCTTCAAGTTTCCTCATTTTGCTTAACATCGCAGGCAATTGAGTGTCATGTTCCCGCTCAGAAGCAGACTGCTGTCGCTCACAAGGATACCTTTCACACGAACGGCTTTTCCAGCTCTAAAACACAGTCAGTACTCCATCAACAATGCAGTGTTTACTTCCAAAAGATTCATTTCGGAAGACATTCAGCAACTCGACAAAGAAGCTGGTGAGGTCAACATCGCTGAGCAGACAGGTGTCATCTCCAAGACCTCCCAGGAGTCAATGATGTACTTCGATCACATTCTGCCGTTCCGTTCCTCGATATGGGATGTTCGTCAGTGGTTAGCGTACTTGCTGGTGCCTGATAAGAGACCAGAAGCTATTAAAGAGCATGTATTGGACTTGGCTAATCCAAAGGACGAGAATGGGAAGGAGAGTATTCCAGGTTTGGAGATTGCTGAGCTGGTTCCAATGAAAAGGGATGGCGGTGCATTTGTCAAGTTCAGAGTCCCTGAAGGTTGGGTCCGTAGTGAATTGAACTTGAAGATCCAGCAAAACACCATCAGAGAAAGCAGCGAGGGGTTTGTCAATAGATTGACTCAGTCCACTGCGTTTTCGGTCAAGGGTCAGCCATGGATTGAAGATTTGAGAAGATTCCCAAACAAGACCGTGGTGGCGAAGTTTACAGGTGGTACATTAAGTGAAGAAGAGTTATATTCATTGTTCAGAAGGTATGGTACGATTGTTGACATTATTCCTGGTAATGAATGTGCTACTGTTATCTATAGAAGTTACCGTGGTGCCATTTGTTCTAAGAACTGTTTAACTGGTTTAAAAGTCAATGATACAACATTACATGTCCAATATGAGAAATATGTCAAGAGGAACTTCATCATGGATATGTTCTTGAACCATACCAGAATCGCTATTCCTTTAGCATTGGCACTTCTTGCCGGTCTCGCTGTTGTTGTCTTTGATCCAATCAGAGAATATGCTATCGAATCCAAAATTACCAACAAGTTTTCATTGAATCACAACTATAAGTGGATCAAATACGTGTCTGATTTAACCAATGACACGATCTCATCGTTACACAAATTAGTTGGTCAAGAAGAGAAAAGTCGTCAGTACAAGAGACCACTGTGGTCAGAAAGAATGGATATGGTTCAGGAGTTGAAGTTATGGATTGAGGAAAATGTGAATACTTTCATTATCGTTAAGGGTCCAAGAGGTACCGGTAAACATGAACTAGTTTTATCGCATGCCTTACATGACAAGAAAGAACTTTTATATTTAGATTGTGACAAATTGGTCAAATCAAGAACTGATTCCATTTTCATTTCAAATTCTGCAAGACAACTCGGTTATTTCCCTGTTTTCCCATGGTTGAATTCATTCTCTAATTTGATTGATTTGGGTGTTCAGGGTCTAACTGGTCAGAAATCAGGATTCTCCGAATCTAAAGATGTCCAATTTAGAGGTATTCTGTCAACTGCATTATCTGCCATCCGATCAGTTTCATTGAGAGGTTACAGACAAACGTTAGGATCTGGTGATAACGCAGTGACAGTTAAAGAAGAAGACTATTTACAGCAACATCCTGAAAAGAAACCAGTCATTGTGATTGATAGATTCACCACCACTAGTAGAGCAGAAGGTAAGAATGCCTTTGTCTACAAGGAACTAGCTGACTGGGCTGCATTATTGGTGTCAATGAACATTGCGCATGTTATTTTTCTAACTGAAGATGTTGGAACTTTACAATCATTGTCTGAATCTCTACCTGATCAAGTTTTCAAGAGTTTATCATTAAGTGATGCTTCCAAAGCTAGTGCTAAACAATATGTTATGAATCAATTATTTGAAGACGACATCACAGAAGATGATTCCACTGAAGAGAAGAATCTCAAAGAAGAAAAAGTGACATCTATTGAAAGAACCATTCCTGATATCGTGTCGCAATTAGACAATGCACTGGATCCAATCGGTGGTAGAATGCTAGACTTACAAGCTTTTGTTCGTCGTGTGAAATCAGGTGAAACTCCCTCCGAAGCATTAGAAAGAATGGTTAGTCAAACTTCTGAACAAATCACACAGATGTTCTTGACAAAAGACAGTGGTTTAAGGACTGCACAAGCTTGGGAATTGATCAAATTGTTGAGTGATAAGGACACTGTTGAATATGCAGATGTCATGAATCACCCTTTGTTCAAATCAAGTCCAGATTCACTACTGTTGGATTTCGAAAAACAAGGTTTGATTACAATGACTAGAGATCGTGGTATTTTGAACTCTATTGATCCAGCCAAACCAATATTTAGAGCATCATTTAAGAACATTGTCAATGATGAGAATTTATCTCGTGTGTTAGAGACTTCATATCTGTACAAGATGATCTCATTCGAGACTGACAAGATCAAGAAACTAGAAGCTGAAATGGAGAAGCTGGGTCCTGTTGTTGGTATGAGGGAATTCAAAGGAAGATTGAAATGGATCAGTGATAAGATCGAAGGTTCCAACTGGAACATCATCAAGGCCGAACAACAGATCAAGGCTTTAGCTACAGGTAAGTGAATGTATATAATAAAGCCGTTTTTCTTTGTAATATGTTACTTTATGAATAGTTATGAATGATATAAATCATGTAGATGGCGGTGTTGGAGAAGAAACTTTCAAATCACTGATTGCTGCAACGACATCTTTCAAGGTTTCAAGTTCTTCATTCTCTAATGCTTCTTCCTCTCTTTCTAGTTCCTCTTCAATTTCATTGGCAATCTCCAGACTTTTCTCAACAGCAGCTTGAACACCTTTATCAGCATCACCAACACGACCCTTAATCAACTCCTCAAATTCAGATTCCCATCCCATCTCCTTTACAAGCTCATCACAGAACTCATCACTGCTTTGCAAGAACACATAATCACCATTTCTCTTTTCTCTGAACGGACCAACTAACTCTCTATTAACAAGCACTCTAACGTGTTTACCAGGAACTTCAGCAGGCAACGAAGCAAAAGGATATACTGTCAAACTAGTCCCAGCAGTAATGGTTACAAAACTTCCCTTCTCAGCATCAGCCAACTCCGTCAAATCATCATCCCAAAGATCAAAAAATCTCGAAGGTAAACCCTCTCCAAAGAACACAATACCTGGCTTAACCAATCCCTTCTTACACTCTTCACAATAAATCAGTTCATCCTTGCCATCAACCTCCCCAAAATCCCTCACTTTCTCGAAGAACTGATCATATCCGTACTCCCTATGACACTCCACACAATAACACTTCGCAAAGGATCCGTGTGCCTCGACCACCTTCGCATCATCGACACCGGCAATTCTCTCCAACGTATCAATGTTCTGAGTGTACACTCTCTGCAGCTTCCCCTTCACGTCCATGAACTTCATCAAGTAATGAAACCTCGTTGGTTGGAACAAACCAGGGAACAGCTCCTTCGACAAAAGGTAAAACGGTCTTGGATTCTCCTTGAAGAAATCAATATCGAACACGGCCTCGGCGTATGGAAGGTCGAGTCGTTGCAGGTTGTTGTAAAGCCCTGTTTCCGGGGATCTGAAGTCAGGGATCCCGGCTGCGGTGGAGATCCCTGCTCCCACCATGAAGATGATCTTGGCCCGTGGGTGCGCCTTGAGATGCTGGGCTAGTTGTTTGATGGACTGGGTCATTGTCAATGGGGTTTATGGTGGATGATGGGCAGGTGGAAGAAGTTTTTTTTTGACACAAAAAAGTGGTGATATTTGTCACTTGTGTGGGCGACAGACAGTGGGCCGGCTGAAAGGATGTCCTTGAATGGTTTACTATGATATCATACACAACAGTCAGCTTCAAAGACAGTAGACTCCACACAGAGACTAGCGGATCTCGTTGTTTCTATTCCAACAACTTTCTGTATCTTGATGCATTGTTCATATACAATGACTCTCATTTGCATACGCCTGGTGGGTCCAGAAGGCTTATGCATGCTGAGACTGGGCACTCAGACCAAATAAACAGCTCTTACAGGTGTGTACTACGTAATTCATACTTCATCCACATGATATTATAAAGGCCATTAGTATCATCTCAAACCACATACATTATAGATTACTCTTTCTCTTCTCTGCCAAACTCAAGATCTTCGAAGCAATTTCCCTTCTAAACTGGGTGGGGTAATTACTCTCGTAGTCCAATTTCTTACCCTCAACCATTATCTTTGCATTTAATAATGTGAAAACACCACAATCATATCCATTCCTCTGTTGTGGGCAATCGGTCATATGTATTAGTTCAAATCCTTGACCAAGTTCCTTATAGCCCTGCTTTTCTGATTCTCCTTGAATGAATTCTTCAAGATATTGTAATGCTCTTAATGAGAATGAATTGGTTGAAGTGGCGAGCGAATCCATGTATAAGATTTCCTTCTGCTTGATGTTGATCACTCCTAGGACCCAATGTGTACCATGGACATTAATAGGGCACACAATCATGTCCAGTTTGGATATATCTCTCTTTGCTCTCTTCATCCATTTCTTGACACCTGAATAACCTCTCTCTGCCAACGTTGTGAAGAAATATGAATTGAACGTAAATATACGATCAGTATCTAAAGTCTTCAAGAAAACTTCGATAATCACATCATTCAACCATCTTCCATCAGCTAAAGTCTTGAAATCAATGACTTTAACGTCAATATTATGAATTGTAACCAATTTCAAATCATCCTTACCACGACTCTTCCAAATATCTTTCAACTTATTCTCATCTATCGTTGATACCTTGGATTTTTGTTGCGCTTTGAGTTTCTCCTGATGTGCAGTCTCTTGTAATTTACGTCTCTCTTGAAGGATCTTTCGATAAAGTGATGCCTCATCTTTGACTGTCAAGTTTGTATAATCAAATCTTAGTGAAAGACGAGATGGCGTTGCCCTGACTTCCTTCAGTATGATTAAATCATCTTCCTCTTTCTTAATAGGGTGATAATTGGATTTTTCGGTGAAATACTGGCTGATGTCGTCCGTTATTCTCTGTATGGCATTAGTCAACTTATTATTCTGTTCTAACATGGTACTTGATGGTGTTGGGGCTGTTGTATCTCTGGGCGACGGTGATTGATAGGTTCCTTTATAAACAGACCTCAAATATCCTGATTCTGGATTCGTTGCATGATATCTATCCTTCCTGCGAATAAATTGTGTTCCATAATCTTGGGAGTTTGAATTCTTAGAATCCTTATTGTTTTCATAGAGCAGTTTCTCAAAATCCCATTCAATTGGTGATTTGCTGAACTTTATGTCTTCATCTTTTGGGTTCAATTCTGGTAGGAATGTGCTCGACTCAAGTACTGACTTCAATGGTGATTCCTTATATTTCATACCCACCTTCCTCTTCTTCTGATCATGCTCATTCAAACTATCCTTTTCACTTGAACCTCCATCGTTATCATCATGCTTGCTCAGCCTTTCCTTTACACCAGTGTATGCTTTCTTCAACAAATTAGACATCCAACCGATGGAATTGCGGTACAGACTTTCAGTTTCATCACTTGTGGCGTCATTCAGTTTGGATCCCTGTCTGGTCCAATCATCATCGCTCGGACTTCTTCCATGAACAATACCTTCTTTTTCAAGAAACCTCAGATTATGATTCTTCTTATCCTTGCCATTACCTTGGTAAGTTCCACTGTCTCTGTTATGGCTTGAATTGCATGATCCCAATGACTTAATTGAGAATGTTCTATTCAGGTGTGGGGAATTCTCAATGATTTGAGGGTTCAGCAGCAGGTTCCCACTGATGGAGAATTTGTTCTTCTGGTCACCTTTTCTCTTCCTGGAAAGAATCGGTGTTTCTCTGATATGTGACATTTCTGAAGCCTTCTCTTTCGAAACACAAATCAATTCAGCAACAAAGCAATCAATCAACTAACAAAACAATATGCAAAACAAACTCCAGGTTGATCCAGAATGTGAACCCGGTCCAGTTTCGAAAGAGAAAAATCAAAACAAAAGCACAAATTCCGACCTCATCACGTGAATAATTTAATAATCAAATGACAGACCGGAAATAGCCTTTTACTTAGAAACGCGAAAACCCTACGGAACGAAAAATTTCCAAATTTGGACAAAATTGAAATCAGAATCATCATACTTTAGTGAATAGGTTGAAAGATTTCATTGTTTTGGAGGACTTAGTTGACTAGTTTACCCTGTTCTGACCTTTAGCCATCACTAATATTTTGCTTTTTTGCTAATCTGTCACACAGTTGTTATTTCATCCCACAAATTTCACAAACAATAACGTGTGTTGACATCCCTATCACGTTTGTTTTAATATAGAAGAACTGATCATCACAGTCATTAATTCATCAATTGAAGTCCTCAGACTGATCGCATCTCACTATGGAGAACAACAGCTTTGGGCTCGGTCTCAAGAGGGAAGACTCCACGCCGTTAGCAACACCACAAAGTTCGCTATATGATTCAAACATGATTTATACGGCCATGTATTCAGGCATTAAAGTCATTGAGATGACCATCAAGGGTGTCTCTGTCATGAGAAGAAGAAATGATTCATCTTTCAATGCAACACAAATCTTGAAAGTTGCTGGTTTGGACAAGGCCAAGAGAACAAAGATATTGGAGAAGGAGATACATACCGGAGTTCATGAGAAAGTGCAGGGCGGATACGGCAAGTTCCAAGGGACCTGGATCCCATATGATAGAGCAGTTGCGTTGGCTCAGCAGTACGATGTTTATGAAGATTTGAAACCACTGTTGTTGTATAATGTTTCCGGAAGTGAGGCAAGTGAAACGCCAACTAAAGAACAGGCCGTTGCTGCACAGAGAAAGAAACTTGATTCAAAAACGTCGTTTAACGCCGGTAGCATTGGTAAAGGTGGAAACAGTTTCTACAAATCCATGAGCAGGCAACCATCCAGTTTGGGAAGAGCTTATTCTACATTAACCGATGCTGATGAAACTGAAGTCATTGGTAATCGATTGGAGTCACCAACAAAGAAACAAAAATCAAACCAACAATCTCAAGGGTCTACAGCATCAGCACAATCAGATGTTGAGATATTTAACCATGATCTGAATATTGAAAATCCAAACACTCCTTTCACCTTAGAACCATTATCAAGTATATCACCACAACATGAACATTCGAAAGAAGTCATCACACAAATCTTCCTTAACAAAGATATTGATAATTCCATTAATGGTGAATCATCATTGAATGATGTTGAATTGGACATCAATATAGACGAATTAGGTCATACTGCATTACATTGGGCATCATCATTAGCTAGAATTCCATTAGTGAAAGAGTTAATTCGTCGTGGTGCTATCAGAATAAGAGGTAACAACAATGGTGAGAGTCCGTTGGTGAGATCCGTCTTGGTGACGAATAATTATGATCAAGGCTCCTTTGATGAGTTATTGAATTTGTTATATCCATGTATTCCATTATTGGATCACCAAAGAAGATCTATTTTGCATCATATTGCTTTGACAGCAGGTATCAAGAAGAGGAGTTCGGCATCTCGTTATTATTTGGAGACATTACTTGAATGGATTGTTAAGAAATCATCAAACATTTCAAAGGGATCTATAACGTTAGGTAAGTTCATGAGTGATATTGTTAATGCTCAGGACAAGAATGGTGATACTCCACTAAACATCGCTGCCAGAATTGGTAACAAGGCCATCATGCAACAATTATTGGATGTCGGTGCTGATCCGTCAATACCTAACAAAGCTGGGTTGAGACCTATTGATTTTGGTATCAATGTCAATGGATTAGCAAGTAAACAGCAACAGTCACAACAGGCCAATGAAGAAGCTGATTACAACAACCAATACAACAACCAATACAACAACCAACAAACTGCCAAGAATTCGCAAAGTTCGTCTAAGATTCTGGATAGTATGCATCAAGTCCTGACGCGTTTGGATTCAGATTTCCAATCAGAGATCTCAATCAAACAAGAAAAGATCAATGAACTGCACCAGAAATTAAGAAAGTCGACAGTGGAGTTATCACAGAACCGTAAAATACTCGAGAATTTGAAAGATTTGGAGATCAAATTGAATGAATTGAAACAGAAGAAGATCAATATTGAGAAATCCATTACCGAAGAAGAAAACAACTTCCTTGACGAGACAACAGAATTGGGATCAATTGGTAATTACGATGTTGACTTTGATGCTGATGAACCATTCAGAATACTGCCTATTTATGATTTCTTCATTGACCAACTACAATCCAAGAAACAGCACCAAGGAGACCAGCAAGAGGATGAAGGTGATAAGAGCTTGGCATTTGAAGAAAAAGATATTGATAATTTGAATATTGAATTCAACAATCAACAGATAAATTTATCAGAATTGCCACACCCTGTGATATTGAGGGCTCGAATTAAAGCTTATAAAGAGAATCAACAATATTTGGAATCGTATGTATCCGGATTGAAAGATAACTCTGATTTACTGGAATCCAAGTTCAGAAGAGTTGTTAGCTTATGTACTGGTGTTCCTGAAGATAAGATCGATGGTATCTTAGATGGTTTAGTTCAAGCTGTTGAGAGTGATCCCGATGAGGTTGATATGGGAAGAGTAGTTGGTTTCTTGAGAAAAGTTGATGATAATGTGGATGAGTGAAGTGCCATTGATTGGTTCTGTTATGTGTTATATGTTCCGAAATGTATTATTAGCTTGTCAGATTAATTATTAGTTGTTTAAGTTCGAAAATAGTGAATTACTACATGTTATTTGATGAAAAACGTACCTTGTCTATTATTAAAAGGTGTTGACTATATGATTATACACGATATATGTGTGATTGGAAATCTACCTCCTTCTTCAGTAACCTTCAGCACCAACCAATCTGAACATTCTTTCATTGACTGTTCTGATCAAAGGATGTAAAGTATCCAATTCATTAGTATTCAGTCTACTGGCAGCACCTCTGAAACCAACAACGAAATTGATAATGATAGCACCTAAAACGCCAATAGAAACAACCAATGGACCTAATGGAGCATCTAAATGTTTACCATCTCTTAATTTGATCAATGTCAAACGTTTGTTGTACAGGTAATAACCCCACAAACAAGCAAAGATAGTCAATACAAAGTAAATGTATGCTAAGTTTGTAGCTAATTCTGGATTTTCTGATTTCTTAACACTTGAATAAATGGAGAAAGTCAAAACAGAGAATAAGGAAGTCACTGATAACCACCTGTTAAAAGTACGTTCATTGGCTAACCAAACTTTAGCTTCAATTTTAATTGGACCAGCTTGTTTTAATAATGAGGTTGGTTTAGACACACCGGCTGGTAACTCAACTTCATCATCTTCAGAGTCGACGTTCTCTAATTTAGAACCACCAGTAAAGAAAGGAATGATTTCATCTCTTGTTCTTGGTAAAAATCTGTTCCGTTTGTTTCTTGGTTTATTGGCATTCAATTCATCATCTGAACTTTCATCATCTAAATCTTCTTCATTGGTTGAGGTGATTTGTGGTTGTTGTTGTGTTGATTTGGATGGTTTTCTTGGTGAGTTTTCGAATCTTTCAATTCTTGATTTGATGTCTTGTTTCTTTAGCTCTTTCAATTTGGCTTCTTCTAAGGCATCATTTGGATTCTTTCTAATATCATCTTCTAACTCTGGTAACCAGAATGGTAAGATATCTAATCTATCATCTTCTAAGAATAATGAAGCAATACCTTGGATGAATTTGGAGAAGTTTGGAACTTCTTTAACTAAATGAGAAGTAGTCAAGTCTTCAATCCATTTACCATGTTTTCTTGAGAATGGAATACTTATACCATTTAATTCAGAACCTTTTCTACCAGTGGTGTTTTTGATTTTGATTTCCATAACTGAGTATGGAAATTTAGCAAATTCACTCTTTCTTAAGACTTTGTAAGGATCATCGATATTGGAGTCAATATCTTCCCTGTGCCAGCTTTGTGGGTCCCTGATTGGACGATCTTTGTCAAATGAATCTTCTCTAATGAATAAGATATCAGAATCAATGGTAATTCTAACACGGTCATCACCTGGAATTTCAAATGCAGTTCTGGTGTAGACTGATCTTAATGCTGGTTCAATGTCGTATTGGTTAATGAAGTTCGAAACATCATTAATATCTTCTTCCAAGTTCTTCAAGTAATCATCAGATGAACCCATTTCTCTGAATTTGTTTAAGGTTCTGGTTTTGAAAGCATCAACATCACGATCAATGATTAAGTCTTTCAAGTATTTCTCCTTGACTTTCAATTTAACATCTCTGACATTTTCATCTAATGACTTATCAACAATTTTCTTTTCCAAGATGATATCAGGAGTATTATTTAATTTACCAGACCATCTTAATCTCAATGATGGGAATGAGTTTGATTTCAATAATTTCTGGTTGTAAACTTCAAATGAAGAGTTATCAAAGTATAATGAGGTGATGGTTGGATCTGGAGAATCGTAGTTGTTGTTACCATCAGAGCCATCAACATTGGATGAGTTATAAACTAAAACAGGTAAATGTCTCAAGATTCTTGTCTTGACTTCCATCAAGTTATCCGGGTGAACCCAAAATTTGAATGATTGGTATTCTAAATCAACGGGGTTGATTGAAGTAACTGAACCCTCTTGGATTGGAGTTTGCATTGAGTTTGAGCCAGATAGGTATGAAGCAGATTGGAAGTTACTTCTCAAGATTTGGAATAATGATGAGATTTTGTTTAATAATGGGGAGTAATCTTCGGAATGAAATGGTAATTCTTTCAATCTGATGGATAACAAGGCCCTGACAGAGTTGTAATTTGGATGTGATCTGTCGTGTTTCTTGATGATCTTTTGGAAACCGGTGAAGTTCAATCTAGCAAAGTGGTCTAATTCCTTGGACTCCGATAATAAGTTGTCTAAATCAGTTTTGAACTGGTTCCAGTTGAAATCAGCAGGTTGTTTGGCATCCAATGACTTTTCCAAGCGATCAATCTTACCCTGCAACTCAGTGTATTTAGAGCTCTGGAAAGAGTAGACTTTTTCCAACTCTTGATCCAAGGCAGAGACAAACTGGTTTTCATCGTAGTCAGTGAATTCAACCTTTTGACCAATAGTGGCCTCCTTAAGCAGTTTTTTCAAGTGTTCATAGTTGATGTAGTGATCTTTCCAGGCAGGATAGCTTTCGTTGTTGAGGCGCACACCGAATAACATTTTCAACTAGCAAAGCAGCAGCAGAAGTTGGCTCCAGTGGTAGCTGGTGGTTGACTGTGTTTCCAAAAGGAACGATGCGCTGCTTTTTATATTTGGCTGCTACAAATTCAAGGCCGGTAAGAAAACAATGCAGAAAAGTCAAAATGCACGTGGGCTTGTCACAAAGGTCACGTGCCCTTGGGCAGGGTTCATAACTGACAGGATGGAATCCGGCAGGTCTCAGTTGGAAGTATGTTAGTAGCAATAGCCTGTCCCTGCGCTATTTATCGTGTGTGATAAGATCAATTTCTTTCTTTTCATCTTCCAAATTTTAATTGTGGGTTTCTTGGATTTTTCTTTATTATGAATTAGATGAATGAGGAGGATTTAGATTATTTAGATTCAATTGATGAAATTGTTTAAGAAGATGGGGAACGACTACAAAAATTTCTTGGAAATCCTTATGAATCATTTTGATATCGATGAAGACATCTTGCTAAGAATGATTTCAATGGTTTAATAATAAATGTTTAGTAGTTCATAACAAATACCTTCGTGATAGTAAGTACAGTGGCAATGCTAAAATGTAAGCAAAAAAGCCCTCCAATTTCGTACTACTTTGTTTACTTATCTTGTAAAGCACGCTGCCGATTTGGCTTATTAGAAATTGTTAAAATTTGATGCCCATGACTTCAGATTTAGCTCTATTTACCTCGAGCCGAATAGGGAACTTTCCTAATCGGTCTGGTCCTATTTACGTAAGAAATTACGTAGCGAGGGTAATAAATTTACATAATCACAGATCACTGAATCTATTAGCATGATCTAAGGTTATAACACCAGCGTCGTCTATTGTTCGAGATTAGATATCAAAGCCCTTCAGTGCCAGGTCCTCATCTTTATAGGTATATGTTGGTTCATTGCTTTTGTAAAGGTCACTTTCTTTCATTAGAGCTTCACCAAATTCATCCTTAAGCACTTCAAATAACTGGTTCATCTTAGTGCTAAATTCACCGAAATCACCTTTGTAATTCTTCAATCTTAGTCGTGTGAGCTCTTCAGGTCCTTGTAACTCTTTCAATATGCTTAAATGTTCATGCTTGAGTAGACCTCTTCTAGTACGTTTTTTATAGTTTTGATGCTTGAATGTCTTCACTAATTTCAAGATCTTATCAACATCAATGTCACGTCTTAGTATAGGCACTGAAGCTTGTGTTGCTAATGAGGGTTTTCCAACCTGATAATCTGGATCAGTTGCATCATCAATAGTGGTGTCCAAGGTACCTTCAGTGGCTCCTGCAGAAGATGGGGGAATTGAATCGTTTGTGTCATCTCTGGATCTCAGTTTGAACTTTCCCTTTCCTGGGCTGTTTTTAGTTTCTTCGCCACCATCCGTAGTATCATCTTGCAAGAATTTAACTCTTTGATGTAATAAACTCTTACCAAACACTGATTCTTCCTCAGTGTCTATATCAAAATCGTTCTCATCAATGGTGCTCAATTTGACGATCTCACTACCAAATGGATTTTGAGCTATTTCATTAGGTGCAAAATTGGTTTCCAGATAGTTGAATAGAATCCATAAAAACAATTTGGCTCTTTCATGTGGATTGAGTGTTGATGTCATGAACAAATCATAGAATTTGTACTCTGATTCCATGAAGAATCTTTTATTAACGGATTCCTCAGCATTGCATAAGATGAAGATACAGTTGATGATGTTGGTTTTTGGTAATTTCTCACAATGTTTCTCTAATTCTGGCATTCCAGCTAATTCACCAGGTTCATCACAACATGCTTTTAGTATAGATTTAAGTCTAGGAGTATCTTGAAGTTGTTTATCGTTCTTGTTTCCTGAATTTTTCTCAGAATAGTTGACTTGCAAAGAAGGTATGGAGTGGTACGTTCTCAACTGTGATTTCATATCCGGTACAAAATTAATAGTAGTGTTCATTCTTCCAACATTAACTAACAAACAAATCATACATGTAGGTATACTCATCTTCATATCATTCAACAAACGCTCTTTCAAAACTCTGGAACATTTGGATGAGTGTGCAATTGCTTTGATATAAATTTCTGCAAAACTTAACTTGTGGTTGACATTGTCTTTTTCACGGTCATCCATATGAATGTCATCTTTGGAATCAACAAACGGATCAGTGAAGGCCTTGGTGCCATCTTCAAATAAGGATTTGAGCAGTTCATACTGAATATCTTTTCTCCAGAATGGTTCACCATCGTTCTTCTTCAAATGTCTTGATCTAGCTGAACTAAATATGGCTTGGCTCTTAGCTAAGCCAGGGTGAATTTTGGCTTTCTTTTTTGTCTGCGTAAGTTTGTTGTCACTCAGCTTATGTCTCAAGATGACTGGTTTGTGTTTTTCGGTGGCTGTTGAAGAGTTTGCAGCCAAACCGGACGTCGTGTGTGGTGTGTTTGAGGCAGTCGAGTCCTGGGACTCGTCATTTCCGTCGTTAGTCTCGACTTCAGTTTCTTCCTGATCGACAACTGGATTGTCAAGGTCGATTTTGCCCACATTATTCGTCGTGTCTGCAGTAGTGCTAGGGGTTTGGGCTGGTTCCTGAGGTTTGTTCCAGGCAGGCGGATTGTTCTCCGTGATGATATCGTGGATTGGGTCATAAATAGCCATCTTGGGTAGCAATTGTGTAGGTGTTTCAGGCGTGGTATAGGGATGGTGAGATGCTTTGATGTGAGAAGTTCTTTGATCGCGTTTTTTCGGGACGGTGACTCGTAACGTTTTCTGTTTACAATTTTCTATGTTTACGGACATGATATGTTTTCATGGCTGACATCGAGATTGTAGAGAAGGTGGAGTCATTCTTATCCAGCTATTTAGTATGTCAAAGACTACACGTTCTTGTGTTACCCTGATCATGAGTTGTGGTTCCTTCATTTCATAAGCTATACAACAACAACAAGATCTGACAACAACGCATCAACCTCTGACACAAACTTCTGTAGACCAGATGAGATCCCATAACTTCTGATGTATAAATTCAACACTGGACTCAACTGGGTCTGATTAGTGGCGTAAATCGTACGTAGTTGTTCCTCTTCAAACACAATATCATAGTATAAAGTCAGCTTCTTATAACTCATACTGCTGTTTAGTATATTATCTGAATAAGTCCATTTATCAAATGACTGAAATAAGCGATACCTTTTTAATAGATCCTGGTATAGATTGTTCAATGTAAGAAGGAATGAATTGATGTTTTTGGTTTTTGTAAACTGTGATGAAATCTTCAGAAGTATCGTGTTCAGCTTGTTGTTAGAAGCTTTTGTGGGTATCAAGTCAAATACTTGATATGTGGCCTTATACTTGTTCAGCTTCAAATGGATTTCAAACTTAATAATGTTCCGTATGTTCAAATCAAACTGGATATTCTTTATCAGTGCTTTCTTATCATCAACGTAGTCCAAGCTTATATGTGACCTGGCATTAGTGATAATGGTGTCTGGATAAAACCTATTAAGGCACACTAGCCTCTCATCCCATTTTCTGGAAGGCTTAGCATCGTAGTTATTTAGATCCTCCTCTTCCTCCTTATCATCACCTTCCTTGAGTTCGTGTCGCGTATTTTCACGCTTTGCCAGTTCTTCTTGCTCTGCCTCAATCAACAACTGCAGTATGGTGTCTTCTTCTTCTCTACGTAGCTTCTCACTCTCTTCCTTCTCTTTGTTCATCAACTGATTCATCTCCAACTCCAGCAGATCTATCTCTGCTGTCAATTCTCCCTTTGTTCTAAGTAGCTCTTCTTTCAACTTTGCTAGTTGATGCTCTTTCGAGACGGGGCTTGAAGGCTGGTCAAGTCTCGCACCCATTGGGTTGTCTGAGAACAAGTCTAGTGGATCCATAACGTGGAGACAAATAACCAATCAGCAGGCACGTGCAAAGAAATCAAGAAAAGTGTGCTATAAATTTGGGAAGATTCGAAAAGTAAACAAATACAGCGAGGTGTCCCTACCAATAATTTTAAAGTGAGTGTGCTCGAACCAACTCATCGCCAAAAAATTTTCTAGGAAAATTTTGAAATAGTGAATTGATAGAACTGAAAAAAACCACTTATCAAAGCTCGTCCATAACCCATCCAACGATAATTACATTTCACAATGGGTAAAGCAACTAAGGCTACAAAGAAGTTCAAGACAAAACATCTTAAACACACGATCGAACACCGTAAAGAGGTCAAGAAACATCAACAATTATTGACTAAACATAATGGTAAAAAGAAGACAGGAACCGCAGCTGCTCCAGTTGATGAAAAGAAGGATGAGATCTTCAAGGATATGAACGTTGAAGAGTTCTTTGAAGGTGGTTTTGAAGTTCCAAAAGGTAAAGGTACCAACAAAAAGAAACAAGTTGAAGAAGATGCTGAGGATGAAAGTTCAGATGAAGAAATCTTAGAACATCAAGAAGATTTAACTAAATTAGCTGAAAAGGATCCAGAATTCTACAAATATTTGCAAGAGAATGATAATGAGTTGTTAGATTTCAATCCAACGAATCCATTAGATGCTATGAGTGACGGAGATGATGACGACGAAGAAGAAGCCGATGATGATGAAGATGAAGAAGAAAAACCAAAACATGTTCAAGGTGAAACTAAAAAGATTGAAGTCACTCCTAAATTAGTTAAAGAATGGAGCAAGAGATTAGATCAACCAAATTTGAAACTAATAAAGACTGTCTTGATTGCATTCAAAGCTGCTATTAATGTCAACAAATCTGATGAAACTGACTATAAATATACCATCACTGATCAGAATGCGTTCCAAAGTTTGATCATACTAGGTCTGAAAAAAGTTCCAGTTGCCATCTCAAAACTTTTCCCATACAAAATTGTTAAAGGTTCAAGAACTGTTCCAAACTCAGGTAAAGCTAAACAATTGAACTCTATTTTGAAATCACATGCTGGTGCCTTATTAACACTATTGAATGACATTACCAACACTGATACTGCTGTCTTGGTTCTAACTTCTGTTCAAGAATTGCTACCATTTTTCCTAAGTTTTAGAAGAATCTTGAAAGAATTGATTGTTTCCATCGTTCATGTTTGGTCAAGTACTTCAGATGTTGAAACCCAAATTGCTGCATTTGCATTCTTAAACAACTCTTCAAAAGAATTCCAAAAATCTATCTTAGAATTAGTCTTGAAACAAACATATACCTCATTCATTAAAAATTGTCGCCAAACAAACATTCACACCATGCCAATGATCAACTTTCAAAAGAACTCATCGGCTGAGTTATTCGGTATTGATGAAACATTAGCTTATCAAATTGGGTTTGATTATGTTCGTCAATTAGCTATCCATTTGAGAAACAGTATCAACAACACCAAGGATGGTTACAAGACTATATATAACTGGCAATACGCCCATTCATTAGATTTCTGGTCAAGAGTTGTTTCAGTTCACTGTACTCCAGCCAAGGAAATCAAAAAGGAAAGTGCATTGAGACAACTGATTTATCCATTAGTTCAAGTCACTTTAGGTGCTATTAGACTAGTTCCAACTGCTCAATTTTTCCCATACAGATTCTACTTGATTAGATCATTAATCAGAGTATCCCAGAATACTGGTGTCTTCATTCCATTGTTTCCATTATTACAAGAAATCTTGAACTCCACAATCTTAACAAGAAACCCAAAGAACACAAACATACAAGCTTTTGACTTTGACAACAACATTAAAGCTAACTCAGCCTACTTAAACACAAGAATGTACCAACAGGGTATTGCTGAACAATTCATTGATTTGGCTGGCGAATACTTCGTTCTGTATTCAAAATCTATTTCATTCCCAGAATTAGTCACTCCAGTCACAATATCTTTACGTCGTTATATCAAACAGAGCAAGAATATTAAATTCAACAAACAATTGTCTAATTTAGTTGAGAAATTGAACCAGAATTCAGAATTCATTCAACAAAAGAGAGCAAATGTTGAATTCAACCCAAGTAATAGATCAGCTGTCAATAAATTCTTGTCTGATTTAGAATGGGAAAAGACTCCATTAGGTGCATATATTGTCGTTCAAAGAGAAGTAAAGGAAGAAAAAGATAGAATCTTGAGAGAATCTTTGCTGCAGGATGAAGAGGATCGTCGTAATAACAAAGATAAGAACACAGACGGTGATGGTGATGTCAAATTAGGTGATGACAGTGAAGACGAAAGTGAAGAAGATGATGACGATGAAGAAGAAAGTGACCAAGAATAGACATGTACCTATATAAAAGTAATATAATTTGCAAGCCATCTCGTTATAAACGACATCTTGTAATTTTCTACTTCGCATGCGACTTCCAGTTTTGAAGAGCGGGAGATCAACTAGTCAGAGGTTGAACAATTTAAGGGAATAGTGCATCGACCAGTCACTAACGACTAATCATTATCATTGGCCAAATTCAAACGAACCATATCACCATCTCTATATCGATGACCTGGATCGGGCACTCTATGAAGAATATTACGAGACTAGTATGGAAAAGTCGCACATGTGTCATTCCTTCTTTTCAGAGTTGCCCAAGAATGTTGAAGCTAGAGGAGTCTGGAGAAGCCAAAGAATGAGCCATGACAGGAGCCAGCTGATGAACTTTCCATCATCTATCTAGCCTTTTTGAGTACCACTTTACAGAGTTGAGTTTTGTTTCTAGTATTAAACTTCTTCTCTTCATCCAGAAACAACTTGGCTGGATGCATAAGTAAAGTTGAAGCTACAGTCACTTTGGTTTAGTAGGATAATGAAATAAGACCAAATTGTATAGCAAAATAACATTGATATTAACGATTTACCTATTGATCAATGATCATGTTAACTCTAGCTGGATCTACCTGTGGTTAGCAACAATTTCAACTTTTTCAATTCCATGTCCACTATATGAACATAGTTACCG